>PISX010001578.1:101385-190727 GCA_004024625.1 Mellivora capensis | reverse complement strand
CCGCCCTCCCCGCCTCTACTAGCCCCGCCCCCTCTGTCAATCCCACGCCGCCACGCCCCCCGCAGCCACGCCCCCTGTCCCTGTCAACCCTTCACCTCGCCCCTGCGACTCCCGCCCGCAGCTGCTCCCGCTTCTCAGCGGCGCGGCTCAGCTCTCACCCGGCTTCCTGGCAGACCCTGGGGAGCACCGGCGGCCCCTCTCCCGGCCGCCCCCACCCGGGTCACGCCCCGCCTCACCCCGCCCTCCACGCGGGGCTCATCTGCTGAGCGGCGGACTCGCCAGGGAGGGAGTCCGGGGGTCCAGCCCACACCGCACAGGCGCCCCTCGGCGGCCGGGGGGGCGTGCCTTCCCGCAGCGAGCCTGGCTGCGGCCCAGGTCTGGACCCCGCCGCAGCGCCTGCAGGAGGCCGCTGCGTTCCCGCGGGTCTAGGGGTTTACAGCCCAGAAAGCCAAAGCCTTGAGTCAAAGCAAAGGACCCAACCGTCGTTCATCTGCTGGCCCAGGCACCCCGCAGCTGCGGACGGAGTTGGGGGTGGAGGTCTGCTCTGGAGGCAAAGGGCCCTCCTGAGCCCCCGCCGGCAGGCCGACAGATCCTTCTGGAACAGGCTGGGCGGGCAGCAGAAGCCGCTGGCCGCTCCCCCAGTCTCCTCACTGCACACGCAGGCGTTGGTGCTCGGAGACCAGCCCGAGCCGGTGCGCGTTCTCCCCGGCCTGGCCGGGCCCAGACAGGCTCAGGTCAGGGGGTCCCGGCCAGGCCCGGGGCGCACAGCCAGGGACGCCCTTCACTTGTTCCTTCCCCTTCGTTTAAACTGAGTCAAGCTGCCATCTGTGTATTCGCTGGATGCCCTTTTCCTACCTCTGACTGAGACCAGCTCTGGGGAAGGAAGGGAGGGTCCATCTATGGTTTCAATCGACTTAGGTAACTGGGCAGAAGACATTAAGTTCTACATGAAACAGAGGGCTGCGATTGTTGTTTTTATGTATTTCCTGCTTATACTACTACTACTACCAGTAAGCATCATCCATGCTCCTGGCAGAAAACAGAATCAACAAGGTAGTTGGAAGAACACGCGGAAGGCGCCCCCACCTTCATGACCCGCTGGGGGACCCACACCTGTTTATACTCTGCTTTCCCCTCCCTCTCGAACACCCTGAACTCTTCCACGTGTGGCAGCTGCAAACTGCCCCAGCAGAGGACGCCAACCCCGGGGAACGCCAGGAGGGAACATCAGCCTCCCCGGCCTCCCCTGCCTCCCCAGCCCTGGGGCTGGAGCCAGGGAAGAGAGCATGCTGGTCCCCAACAGGATTTGGGCAAGCATGTGTCCCACTGGGCAGGAGCTCCGGGTCCCGCTGCAGGAGTGATGTGCAGAGCCCAGGCCCACAAGGGCCACCCATCCCCAGTGACAGGATGGCTCTCACTCTGGGGACCGCATCCCACCACTGTCCAGGGAGGACACAGGGAAGCAGGTCTGAAGAAGCCTGGCTGGAGACCAGTGTGGGTAACACTGCACCATATCTGTGAACACCCGCATCCCTGTGGCCTCGGCAGTGTCCACGCAAGCCACATGTGCGAGAGCCTGGTTTGTGGACTGCCTTCTGTGTCGAGTGTCGCCTCACACACAACCCCACGCTCTGACCTAGATCATGACTTGTCCTCTTCGGAGCAGACAGCTTTCCTTCCAGGGGTCGCCGAGCACTTTCTCAGCCGACAGGCACTGGGGATGTGTCCGATGTCCCTCCTCAGAAATGGCCTGCCATGAACATCTCGGTTATTTCCATAGAGTTATTAAGGCACATTAGCTGGGCAATTCACAACAACTTACCACACCACGAGTGATGAAAAAATGCCTGCTCTTCGGCTGCCCCAGTGTCCAACCCGGGACTTTCCCAGGCCCTTGAAATCCCGGTGGCTCCCAGCCCGGACCTCTGAGCCCCTGCAAGAAACTAAAGCTCTGCACCATCCCTGCTGTGCTAATGTCCTGGGGCCACCTCAGCAAAGCACCACAGGCTGGTGGCTTAAACAGCAGAAAGGTATTGTCTCCGAGGCCCAAGGGCCAGAAGTCCAAGATCAAGGTTCCGGTTCCTCCTGAGGCCGTGAGGGAGGGTCTGTTCCGGCCTCTCCCCAGTTTCTGGGGGTTGGCTGGAGATCCTTGGTGCTCCTTGGTCTGTAGAAACAGCACCCTGACCTCTGCCTTCATGTTCACGTGGCGTTCCCCCTACGTGCCTGTCTCTGTCCAAATTTCCCCTTTTTAGAAAGACACAGTCGTATTAGATGAGGAGTCATCCTACATCAGGGTGATTCATCTTAACTCGTTACATCTGCCACGACCCTATCGAGGGTCACACTCCGAGATCCCAGGGTTAGCACTCCAACATGTGAATTCTGAGAAGACACAATTAATTCAACCCCCAACACACAAGGGCCCTCACCTCCACTCCACCTGATGTGCCACTGTGTGCACCAGGCAAACATTTCCCAAGTGATGCTCCTCAGACTTTACCTCTGCAGGAGTCAACAGATGGTAAGTACAAAGGGGGCTCTTTAGGCAAAGTTTGAGAACTAGTAAGTTAAATGGTGTTTTCCTTCCTTCCTTCCTTCCTTCCTTGCTTTTTTTTAATTGCAGGACTTCTCAGAGCCTTTAATATGGTCATCTGTGCTAGGAGTATCCAACTAGGGAGTCATGAGGTGCAGCCTCTCTCTAATTATTTCACCACAGCTTTGTGCAGTGGCAGTATCGTAGCCCAAGAGGTTTATCCAAGGTGCGATTATTGCTAATTGAAACCTAATTATTTCACCACAGAAATCTTTGCTCAAGAAGTGTCATGAGGGCCAGGAAGGGGGGCAGAGGGTCTTCGAGTCTCCAGGCCTCAATCCGGACCCCCTTCTGAAACCCTATGAGGCCCGCCAAAGTCCAGTGACAGATGTCTTCTGAATGAACCCACCCACAAAGTAGGAAACGGCGAGGCAGGGCAGAAACACCACCGCCGCCAGCCGGCGTCCACCACCCGCCCACGGACACGCACCCGAATGCGAGACGAGGAGTGGCTTCACCAGGAGTCCTGCGGGTGCAGCTCAGAGGAAGAACCCGGCAGGGCCCCATACGACCACTTGTGCCAGGTGCCCCGACGAGATCCAGGCGTGCGTGTGCACAGTGGTGACTAATCATTGTGACTTTCCGCAGTCACGCCAAGGTCGGCCAGCCCCCACAGATGAAGAGCCTGACCTTGGCACGTGTCCGCAGCGTCCGGTTTCAGTCTCACAGCTCATGCCGTCACCCTCCCCCACCACGGATGCGTCCCCTACGGCCTACAGACACCCTCGAGCAGCTTCCTGGAGGGCTCGAAGCAGCAGAGGTGACGGGCCCCAGATGGGCATCAGCCCAGGGGACGCGGTGAGGTCTGGAGGGGAGGAACACACTGGGACAGAGCTACTGTGGGAAGACAAGAAGGTTCTGGAGAGACGGTGGCGATGGCTGTGCACACTGCAAATGTCCTCAGGCTACGGACGCCGGACACCTAAAATCAGTTTAAATGGTAAATTTTGTATTATGTGTATTTTACCACAAGGGAAAAAACAAAGGGATGGAGAACAGGGGAGCAGCCGTACTGATTTCCGACGGAACAGAGGGGGTGAAGGGGGTTATCAGGGTAAAGAGGCGCCTCACACCACGACAGCTAAGACGCGACAATCCTTAGTGTGGACACTGAAAGCGCATCAAACCACACGAGGCAAAACCTGACGGAACTGTAGGAAGTCGATGAGTCCACCACGTTCATGGTTGGAGGCTTCACCACCTCCGTCGGAAGCGGACGCACCCAGCAGGCAGAAAACCATGAAGGCCGTCGCCAAACTCGCCGGCACCACCCGTCAGCTAGAGCTACGGGGCACTGACAGCGCCTCCGCCCAGCAAGAGCGGAGCACACATTCCCCAGTTCACACGCACATGCACCCAGACCACATTCTGGGCCGTAACACACCGTAACACACTTGTTCAACGAGACATCATACACAGCGTGTGCTCAGGTCACAGTGGGATCACACTGGAACAAAAGCAGAAAGACCGCTGGGAAACCTCAAAACACAGGAAGGTCAGACTACACACTTCCAAAAAACACACGGGTCAAAGAAAAAAATTCAAGAAAAATTTTTAACTATTTTAGTTAAATGAAAATGAAAATAAACTTAAAAAAAATTTACAGGACTTACTAACAGCAGTGCTTAGAAGAAAATTCAAGCCATCGAATGTATATAGTAGAAGAGAATACTTAAAACCAATAATCTAAGCTTCCACCTTAGGAAACTAGAAAAAGAGCAAATTAAATACAAAGCAAGCAGGGGCGCCTGGGGGGCTCAGTGGGTGAAGCCTCTACCTTGGGCTCTGGTCATGATCTCAGGGTCCTGGGATCAAGCCCCGCATGGGGCTCTCTGCTCTGAGGAGAGCCTGCTTCCCCCTCTCTCTGCCTGCCTCTCTGCCTACTTGTGATCTCTGTCAAATCAATAAATAAAATCTTTAAAATAAATAAATACAAAGAAAGCAGCAGACATAATAAAAGAACAGAAATCAATGAATTTGAAAACAGGAAATAAATAGAGAAAATCAATGAAACCAAAACTGATCTTTTGAAAAGATCAATAAAATTGATAAGCCTTTAGCCAGGATAGGAAAAAAGGAGAGAGGGCACAAATTACTAACGTCAGAGATGAAAGGGGCTAACACCGACCCCCCGGAGATTAAAAGGATAATAAAGGAACACGATGAGCAACTCTATGCCTAAAAGCTGATGGCACAGATGAGACGGACCAGCTCCTTGAAAGACATAATCTGCCAAATCTCACGCAAGAAGAAACAGATGATCTGAAGAGGCCTATATCTGTTAAGGAAACTGAATCAACAATTAATAACCTTCCCAAACAGAAGGCATCAGGCCCAGTGCTGTTTGGTATAACACCAAATGGATATTCTTGTGGGTTCCAGTGGGTTCACTGGTGAATTCTACCAAACACTTGAGGAAGAAGTTATACCAATTCTCTACAATCTCTTCCAGAAAAAAAAGAAGCAGAGGGACTATTTCCTAACTCATTCTGTGAAGCTATCATTACCCTAAAACCAAAACAGACAAAGACATTATAAGAAAAGGAAACTACAGACCAACAACTCTCATGAATATGGATGCAAAAATCCTCAACAAAATCCTAGCAGAGTCCAACAGTACACTCCACAGCCAAGCAGCAACGTCTCCCCAGCAGGCAAGGCTGGCTAGTTCAACATTTGAAAACCAGCTCAGATAACCCGTCACACCCACTGATTTAAAAGGAAAATCACGTGATCGTATCAACAGATGCAGCAGAGACTTTGACGACATCCAACATCCATCTGTAGTAAAAATCTCAGCAAACTGGGAACAGAGCAACCGTAACTTGATGAAGAACACTGCATTGGCTCAAGATATCAGAGTCCGGGTGGCTTAAAAACAGGAACTTATTTTCTCACATTTCTGGAGGCTGGGGGTCCAAGATCAAGGTCCCTCGGGGTCTGGGCTCTTCTGTGAGCTCCCTTCTCTAGACTGCAAGCAGCCAGCATCTCCCGGAATGCTCACAGGGCCTTTCCTCAGTGGGTACACAGGAAGAGAGAGCCAGTAAACTCTCCAGTGTCTCTTCTTATAAAAACCCAATCTTATGACCTCAATTAACCTTAATTACCTCCTAAAGATCTTATCTCTAAATACAGTCCCACTTGGGGCTAGGGCTTTAACCTATGAATTTGGAGGGGCGGGCCACAGTTTAATCCTTAGCAAGAACCTACAAAAAACCTATAACTAACCTCATACTTTTGGAGAAAGTAGATGCTTTCCTCTAAGACCAGATACAAGGCCAAGATGTCCCTTTTCATCACTCCTTTTCAACATCGTACTGGGAATCCTAGTGGATTCACTAAGACAAGAAATGGAAATAAAAGGTATACAGATTGGGAAGAAAGAAATAGAACTGTCTTTCTTTGCAGATTATCTATGTAAAAAGTATCCCAAATGGACAAAACAAAAACAAAAACAAAAACCACAAATCTTCCTGGAACTAATGAGTGATTATGAAAAAGTTGCAGGATACAAGATTAATATACGAAATTAACTGCTTTTCTACACACCAGCAACAAGCAAACGGAATCTGAGACTTAAAACGCTATACTGTTTCCATCACCACCAAAAAATGAACTATACTTGGGTATCACAAAACACATGCGAGATCTACAGAAAAAAAAACTCACAACTTCCACGAATGAGATCCAAGAACGAAATGAACGCAGAGACGTCTCACGTCCATGGGTAGGAAGACCGTGCGCTGTCAGGACGTCCGTTCTTCCCCACATGGCCTAGCTTCAGTGCAGTCCCCGATCAAGATCCCAGAAAGAACCGAAATTGCTACTAAACTCCATTTGGAGGCAAAAGACCCAGAGTAGCCGACACAAGACCACAGAAGAACGGAGTCAGAGGCTGATGCTCTCCAGCTTCAAGACTTAGTACGAAGCTGCGGTAATCCAGGCCATGTGGTTTGGTGGAAGGGGAGAGAACACATCAATGGAAGCGAACAGAGAGCCCAGAAACGGACCCACACACAGCGTCAACCGACTCTTGGCGAAGAGTAAAGGCGAGCCAGCGGAGGAAACCTTTGCAACAGATGGTGCTTGCTGTGGTCTGAATGTTTGTGTTTCCCCAAATCCACACGTTCGAATCTGAGCTCCCAAGGTGAGGTCTCAGGAGGGGCTTTTGGGAGGTGAGGGGGTCAGGAGGCTGGAGCCGCACCAATGGGACCAGCGCCTTAGAACAGAGACCCCGGAGAGATCTCGCCACGCTTCCACGGCGGGAGGACACAGGGATGACACTGTCTAGGCTGCGAGCTCTCCCCAGACGCTACATGTGTGGGCACCATGACCTTGGACTTCCAGCCCCCCAAACTGTAAGAAATCATTTTTCATAAGCCACACAGCTTGTGGTATTTTGATCACGGTAGCCTGAACAGACCAAGTCCTAGAACGACTCATTCTTCAGATGCCAGAGAAAGAGAGAATCTAGACACAGACATTACATTTATTACAAGAATTAACTTGGGGCATCTGGGTGGCTCAGTGGGTTGAGCCTCTGCCTTCAGCTCAGGTCATGGTCTCAGGGTTCTGGGATCGCACTCCCCCCCCCCCCGCCCCCGCCCGCATTGGGCTCTCAGCAGGGAGCCTGCTTCCCCCTCTCTCTGCCTGCCTCTCTGCCTACTTGTGATCTCTCTCTGTGTCAAATAAATAAAAATCTTTTTTTAAAAAAATTAACTCAAAACGGATTGTAGACCTATATGTAAAAGGCAAAATTATAAAAGTCCTAGAATATGTTGTAGGAGAAAATCTAGGTGACCTTGGGCTTGGCAATGACTTTCTCAGATACGGCACCACAAGCGTTTCCATGAAGGATACAAATGACCGAATGGGCTTCACCAGAATAAAACCTCAGCTCCGGGACAGGTTAGGACACTGAGAAAATGAACCACAGACAAAAGGAAATATCTGCCAGACACACATCTGGGGCTGGACTTGCATTAAAAATACACAAAGAATTACTGAAGCGCAACAGTAAGAAAAACAAACACTCCAGTTTAAAAATGGGCCGAAGACAGGCACAGACACCTCGTCCAAGACGAAGTAAGCCCGTGGACAGACACCCCACGTCCAGGGTCGTCAGGGAAACACAGATTAAAATGATAAGGAGACTCCATTATGCCCCGATTAGGACGCCCGAGATCCAGGATCCCGACAACGCCCAGTGCCGGGCGCAGAGCGGCGGGAGCGCCCTCCCTGCCGGTGGGGCACAGACCGGTGCGGCCGCTCTGGGGGACACTGAGAATTTCTCACCATCACTCTCTTACCATAGGGTCCAGCAATTGCTGGATACTGGGTGATTACCCAAAAGACTGCCCATCCCCCTGCCACTGTGGAGGCAGAGGGTGGGGGAAGGCAGGGGGACACCCCGGGGGACAGGAGAGGGGGCCCTGCTGAGGCTGGCCTCCATGTAGCCTGTCCGGCCACCCTGCGTGCTGCCTGCTCACCGTCCCCCACTGTCCTTCCTCCCTTCTCTCCAGTAACCAACGTTCTCCAGGACTCTCCAGTGACAACCACACTGGGCCCTCGCAGAAGCCATGGACCGAACCCAAACACCAGGGATGCATCAAGCAAAGACCAAAATCAGAACAGAGGTGGGGCAGGAGGGCAGGAGAGCCCCAGCACCACCCCGGACCGCTGCTCCCCCAGGGCTGGCTAGGTCAGATCTTCGTCTCTGGCATTCCTCTCCTGTGGGCGTGGGGAGGCCTTGGCCAGTCCAGGGCCCCCCAGCTCCCAGGGCCCATGTCCCGGGCAACAGGAGGGCTGAGCCTGGAGGCTGGCAGTTCGGCCAACAGGGAGAAGCATCTGTGGGCCCAGAGCCCGCAGTGGACTCAGGGTGAGGCGGCGAGGCTGGGGCTGACAGCTTCCCTGTGTCCATGGGCCACCAGGGGCTTGCACCTCCGTCGTGAGCTGTCTGCTTCCACTGTCAGTCCCATGTCAGTGGGATGGAGGCTGTAGCAGCCCCTGTGTGGGGGGCCATCGCCCCTTCACCGCTCCACCTGAAGGGGGCAGGTGCCTCACATGTTTGGGAGGGAAGCAGCAAGGTGAGTTTTGTGCTGTCCCCTAAAATGAACCTGGACACCGCGTCTGCTCCCAGACCTCAGATGACAGGGATTCCAGTTTGCTGTGGAAACTGGTCATCAGCTGGGGGCCAGGCACAGAGGCAGTGACACTGGGACAGGACAGGTAAGCCCAGCCAGGCCTGGAGCCTCCACCACACGGCCCTTCTGTGCCTTACCCAGGCCCTTGCCCTGCCTCGGGGTGCCTGCACCCCACCCTGGCCTGTCCCCATGTCCACTCTGCAAGGCATGGGACAGGTGGGAGATGCGGAGAAGGGGGGGGTGTGTGGGCTCTGCCCACGGCCCGAGGACCCAAGAGGTCCTCCCCCTCAGAATCCTGGTCCAAAAGGAAAACTGCAGTGGGGGTGTCTGAGGGGGCCCCCTGGGGCAAAGCACACACCCCGAGGAACCTGTCCATGGTCTGTGGCCTCCATGGACCATCAGGCCCAGTGGGCCCAGGAGGGTCCAGCAAAGGCCCCGAGGGAGCAGGTACAGGTGGCCACAGAGGGTCCTGGGCGGCAGGTGCTGAGGCCGCCTGCCCTGCATGGGGACAATGACATCATGTCCAGGCTACTGAGCTCTCAAGAGAGGGTGTCTCCATGTCCCACTGCACGCCTGGGGGCTGCTCCCAACAGTGCCTGAGCCTGGTTCCCTGTCCTCAGCCCTGGGATGGGCCCGGCACCCTCCCTGGAAAGGGGTCTGTGTTGCTGCCCCACTAGCGTGACCAAGGACAGATCCAGAAGCCCACTGGGAAGAAACAGGCCCGCCACAGTAATGGCTCCCCACAAAACAGCACCCGGGACTTCCAGCCGGGGCTCCGCAGGGGCCAAGACACAGCCACCCAGAAACACAGGGCCAGGGAGTCAGGGACAGGGACAGAGCTAAGCCAGACCCCTGGAGAGCCCCGAGGTACTGCCCAGGTCACTCCTGCAGCAGCCACGAGAGGACGGACAGCAACAGGGATGGCCAGTATCTCCACTGCCTCAGGGGACACACTGCGTGCTGCGCACAAGCCCCCCGAGCTGCCCAGTGTCTACTGCACGGCGGCAGAGGCCAGAGGGGCGCGGGGACTTACAGTGGCTTGGGCTTTTTCCTGCAAGGTGTGTTTCAATTAAAGCTCTAGGGACTTGTTTTTGTTTTATGTTT
Source organism: Mellivora capensis (assembly GCA_004024625.1). Taxonomy (NCBI): domain Eukaryota; kingdom Metazoa; phylum Chordata; class Mammalia; order Carnivora; family Mustelidae; genus Mellivora; species Mellivora capensis. The sequence continues at coordinate 180,887 of PISX010001578.1, read as the reverse complement.
CAGGTCGATCAGAAGTCAACCCTCTTTAGTTTTCTTCTCGAAGGATGCAAACATCCATGTGATTGGCTTAGGGGCCCCTGAGCTTCTAACAGGTAAGCTTTGTGGCAGGTCTTGGAGCAAAGGTGTGGGTTTCCACAGAAACAACACACAGGGTCAGAAGAGACCCCAGAAAGTCCCTGCCCCAACCCTCCTGGTTTGTAGAGGGTGACTGAAACCAGTGACATTCCATGGAGGCCCAGGGCCGCACAGCCCAGTGTCACACAGTTGTGGCCAGAAGGAGGAGACCACGTGAATGTCTTTTAAAAACGTCCTATGCAGAACCTGTTCCCGGCGGCTGGGAGACAGAGACAACCGGAACGTCCGTCCCCAGCCTGGAAGAGGAAGGACCCCCCAGCCCGCTCCTGCGTGGCTGACCCTGGAGGCCGCCACGCTGAGTGGAAGGAGCCATGCACAGAAGGGCACGCTGTAGGGTTCCAGCTCCGGGAGGTGCTGGGAGGCATCCAACCCTCAGGGGCGGAGAGCAGATGGGGGGGGCAGCAGCGCGGGGGCAGGGGATGGGGGCTAGTGTCTCCCTTGCGGGGGACAGTGCCGGGGAGAAAGTTGTAGGGACGGGCCGTGGTGGTGGCCGCCCCCCAGAGTGGATGTGCTCAATGCCACTGAAGCATGCACTTCGAGCCGGTGAGGACGGGGAGAGTGACCTCACGAGCATCTCACAATAGACTGTCCTCGTGCTGTGCGCAGCCGGGTCTCCAAGAAACCATCAGAGAGAGGCTAGAGGCTGGTGCTTGTAACACTTTCTTGACAACCAGGTTTTTCAGAAGACTTCCCTCCACATGCATCGGAAGAAGGTGGTGGGGGTCTGGGCAGGCCAGGAGGGGACGGACAGCAGCAAACATCTGTGGGGGCCTGGCACGGGCAAGGCAGCGGCTGAGCCCCATCGGCTCCCCGGTTTGGGCACAGAAGAGTGGCCGGTCTACAGCACCAACCACGCTCGTTGCGGGCCGGGGGTCTCTGGCTCTGAGCCAGCTCCTCCTCCCAGCCCCTGGGGAAATGCTGTCACCACCAGAGGCTTCAGGACCTGGGGTGGCACACGGGGGACATGCCACAGCCTGGACAGGGACGGGCGGCCATGGGGCCAGCTCCCGGCATGCTGTGCGACCCACCCTCACGACGCTAGGGCTCTGAGGCGTCCCCGTGCACCCACGGCTCCACAGCCAGCCTGTGCGAGGCCCACAGGCTGTGCAGAGCGGGGGCCCGGGCCCCTGGCCGGCTCCACATGGGGCAGGACGCACTACTGTGTGGGTGGAGGCCAGCACCCTATCTGCCTGGCATGGGACAGCACAGAAGACTGGGATGAAGCCGGGAAGCGGACATCCTGACACCCGGAACAGCAGCTCAGCCCCGAGGGAGCCCCTCAACGCCCCACGCAAGGTCAGGGGCCATGAAGCCCACCACACCCCCTTCTGAGGGGAAGCTGTGGGCCCTAGGAAGGCATCAAGGAGGGACCCCGAAGGACCCTTCAAGGGCAGGGAAGGGGGAGGGACAGAGAGGGACAAACCCGGCCCCCAGGCCCCCAGCAATGGGAGGGGAACGCCAATCCATCGGTCAGCACACTCTGAACCGCTGTGGGAAGAGACAGGGGACCACCCCCCCATGGGCAGAGCGTCCAGCAGGCGGGCCAGCAGGCGCTTGCTCACGTCCTCCAGAGAGTGAAACGTGCCATCCTGGCTGGGCACCAGGCTGGAAAGGCACCTCGAAGCTGTGTACCTCACAAGTCACAGTGCTGCCACGGGACCCCAAGCAGACCTGCCAGGGAGGGAGGGAGGGTGCAGACGAGGGCCCCCGAGGTGCAAGGCCCTGGCCCGGGAGTCCCAGATGGCACAGTCCAAGGCTAGGGAAGACAGAAGCCACTGGAGCCCCGGGACGAACCCCAAAGGCAAAGTGTTTCAGAGGTCCCCTCCCCGACACGTGTGTCCAGAGGGTCTGCAGGACCCTCACCCCACCTGGCAGCTGCACTCAAGACAAGAGCGCCCCAGCTCAGGCCCTGCTCCGGGGGGGCTGGGGGGCAACTCGGAGGGTGCTTGGGGACAGTGGGAGCCTGGTGGATGGGCAGGAGGAGCAGAGAGGAGGTAACGAGAGGCACAGGAAGGGAGAAAGAAAGGAGAAAGCCCTGCTGAGGACCCAGAGAGGCGACCATACATCCAGGAATAACAGGACCTGGGGTCTGGGCTCCCTGCTGCCCCCACTCCAGCCTTCCTGGCCTCGTCATGGCCAACCCTGCTGACAGCAATCCCCTCTCCAAAGCCGGTCCCACACCCCCTGGGACCCACCCTCCCCACTCCCCAGGGAGCCTCGTCCTCCAGAGGCAGGAGCACAGGCCTCCCGCCAGCACAGTGCCTTCCAGAACCAAGGCGCGTGGGCCTTGGCCCCAGTCTCGCCACTCTGTTTGCTCTGAGACCACTGTGGACCAGCGCCAGCCGGGCCTGGCTTCAGAAACACGGAGGACAAGAGGCTCCGGCCTTTGCTGCCTCCACCGGCGCCCCAGCGGGCAGAGGGCCATGGGAACGGCTCACATCAGCTGGGCCACGGCCCCACACAGGCACGCGGGGACAGAGCCAGGGAGCTGCCAGCCAAAGCCGCTCTTGCTGCAAATCTCACTTCTTGGCAATTTGGGGGTTGAGAGCCAGATGCTAGAGTTCTCTCTTTTTTTCTACGTTGGTTTTATTTAGGTTTAAACATCTTTATTGAGATAGAATTCATGGACCAAACAATTCACCCACTTCAAGTGTATAATTCAATGGTTGTTACTACAGCACAGAACCGTCCATCCATCACCACGGACGGTGTAAGCTAAGCTTACATTCCCATCACCCGGCACGCGCTGCACCCGACTGCCGCGCTCCCCCTGTGCCCCCACGCTGCCCTCTGTGCCCATGAGCCGCCTGCCCCGGACACGTCAGGTAACGGGACCATACGACACATGGGCCTCCAGACTGGCTTCTTTCCACGCTCCCCGGGCCGTGCTGCTGTGCCGTGCACCGAACACACTAGACCTCATCTCTTCTTATGCCAAGGCTTCCCAATCGCGTGGACACAGCCTGTTCTCTTCACCCATTCATCACTCGATGGGCATGCGGGGGGCTTCGACTCTCTGGCTGTTAGGGTTCCGGCTCCGAGGAGCAGGATTCTGTGTGGACCTGTGCTTTCCTTGCTCTTGGGTACATGTCTAGGAACGGAATGTTTGGAGGAACAGCTTTCTACAGCAGCTGCACCATTCCACGTCCCCAGCAGCAGCGTGAGGGCTCCAGCCCACACCCTCGCCGACGCTGGCCACTGTCAGCCTTCGTGATGCTCGCCATCGAGTGGAAGTGAGGTGGGGTCTGCTTGTGGTTTTCGCTGGCATTTCCCCAAATGACTCTCTTCATGCACTCATCATGCACTTGGACATCTTCTCAGGAGAAATGTCTATATAGGTCCTTTGCCCAATTTCTAATTGTGTTGTCTTCTTACTGTTAGACAGTACATTCTTGGACTAGTCTAAACACGAACTCCTTATCTGATATGTGATGTGCAAAAATCTTCTCCCGTTCTGCAGATTCTCTTCTCACTTTCTTGTGGGCGTCCTTGGAAACACAAAACTTTTTAATGCTGATTATGTCCTCTTTTTCTTGTTGCTCGTGCTTCTGGTGTCCTACCTAAAAAACCATTCCCAAATCCCGGATCACAAAAATTTTCTCCTATGTTTTCTTCCAAGAATGTTATAGGTTTAGCTCCTACAGTTAGGTCTATGATCCATTTTGAGATCATAGTGTTATGGTGTTAGGTGGGGCTCCAACTTCATTCTTTTGCTCATGGACACCCAGCTGTCCATTTGTTGAATGGAAAGTAATATTTCCCCATTGAGGTGTCTTGTTGTCCTTGTCAAAAATCCAATGATAAGATATATGGGTTTATCCTAGACTCTCGGTGCTATTCACCTCATCTATGTATTTATCCTTATGCCAGTACCCATGCCGTCTTGATTGGCGTGGCTGTATAATTAGTTTTTTTTTTTTATTTTTAAGTACTCTCTACCCCCAATGTGGGGCTCAAACTCACAACTCAGAGATCGAGAGTCGCATACTTCCCTGACTGAGCCAACCAGGCACCCCTAGTTTTGAAATTAGCAAGTGTAAGTCTTTCCACGTTGTTCTTCCTTTTTAAGAATATTCTGGCTCTTTCCGGGTCTCCTCACATTTCTGAATTTCTTCCAAAAGTAGTTTGTGGTTTTCAGTGTTCAAGTTCTTACACTCCTTTTATCGATTTATTGCTCAGTATCTTATTCTTTTAGATATTATTGTGAATGGAATTATCCTAATTCCTAATTTTATCTTGGGATCAAACGTTGCTAGTGTAATAAAATATAATGGAATTTTGTATCTTCATCTTGTGTCTTGCAACTTTGCTGAATTCATTTTTAGTTCCAATCATCCTCCTGGGAGTTCCTTAGGATAATCTACATATAAGACCATGTCAACTGCAAACCCAGAGATGGGTTTACCCATTCCTTTCCAGTACGGGTGCTTTCATTTTACTTGCCCAGCTGTCCTGGCTAGAACATCCTGCACGTGTTAACAGAGGTGGAAAGAGCAGATATCCTTGTCTTGTCCTGACCTGACATTGACCTTGGGAGAAAGCATTCAGCTTTCATCGTGCAATATGTCAGCTGTGGGTTTTTCATAGACGACCCTTATCAAGTTGAGAACATTCCTTTCTATTCCTAGTTTGTTGAGTATTTTCACCAGGAAAAAATATTAGATCTTGTCGAATACTTTTCTGCATCTATTGAGATAATCAGATAATCTCTCTGCTTATTCTACTAATATACTATATCATGGTAACTGAATTTTGTATGTTGAACCAACTTCTCATTATTCCAGAGATAAACTTTCCTTATTCATAATCTATAGCCTTTTTCTATGTTGCTAGATTCATTTTGTTAATATTTTCTTGAGGATGTTGCATCTATATCCATATTGGTCCATAGTTTTCTTTCTTATGGGGTCCTTTTCTGGTGTTGGTATTAGGGTATTACTGTTTCCACAGAATGAGTTGGGAAAAAAATTCCTTCCTCTTCTATTCTTTGAATGACTTTGTGAAGGACTGCTTTTAATTCTTCTTTAAATGTATGATAGAATTGACCAGAAGCCTGGGCTTCTCTTTGTGGGAGATTTCAAAATTTCTTGCTCATCAGTGAGTCTGTCATTGTTATAGGCCTATTCAGATTTTCTGTTTCTTCTTGAGTCATTTTCAGTTGCTTATGTCCTTCCAAGAATTTGTCTGTTTCATCTAGGTTATTCACCTTGGCACACACTTCTGCGTGGACTCCCTATTATCTTTTCATTTCTGTAGGGTCAGTTGTATTGTCCCTTTTCATTCCTGATTTTAGCAGTTAGAGTCTCCTCTCCTTTGACATGCCCCACCACCCCTTTTACAGCTGCAGCCTTCCTCCTAAACGGTACTCCCGAGTCTCTGTACTTCTTCCTGGAGCAGAGGTATTAATCACCTTCTACCCCATCATATAATGCGTTTAGTGTTTATGTCTGTGACTTGCCTCCCCCAGCAGTATAAGCTCCTTGGGAGCAAGTACCCTTTTTCACGACTGTTCCCCTGCACCTAGAGAGTCTCATAAGCAGTTAAGTGTGCTAGCAGACTTACGGAATAAGCAAGTCTGCAGAAAAGCAAAAGAAACCAGAAAAGTTGCCAAATAAATAAGTAAATAAATAAACAAATGATAGCCTTGATGCCCTACACATGCCCTGTTCAGTGTGTGACCATAGCCTACAAGCAGCCGTAATGACCTGAGATTGGTCCAAATGGAGTTGTGCTGTAACATGCACAATAGATTTCAAATATGTAATATTTTTAAAAATATAAAATACTTAACAATAATGTTTGCATTGATTTAGTGTTGAAATAATACTCTGGATACACTGAACTAAATACATCTGCTTATTAAACTTCATCTGTTTCTGTTTAAGTAGTAGAAAAATTTTAAGGACACATGTGACTCACATCCGTGTCTCTTCTGGACAGCGCTGCTCTAGGCAAACAGGATCAGGAGTGACATGGCTGCGTGTTCAGGAAAAGGAGGCCAATTCCCCACCTGTGTTCAGGGGAGGCTCACACAGAGCCCAGGGAGGTGGAAGGAGCCTGGGCCTGGCCTCGGGCCTGTGTCTGTACAGCCCGCTGCTGCACCGGAGACCTCATGCCCCTTGTGTCTGACCCAGCGGGTCTGGGGCGGGGTCCTCACTGTGCAGCCAGGGCTGAGAACCGCTGTGTTGGCCACCTCTCTGGCAGGTGCACTCCTCACTAGACACTCTTCACCCAGAAAGCCCTTAACAGAGGGCCTGGCATGGGCACCTGGGTGGCTCAGTCGGTTAAGCATCTGACTCTTGATCTCAGCTCAGGTCTTGATCTCAGGGGTTGTGAGTTCAAGCCCCATGTTGAGCTCCACACTGGGTGTGGACCCTACTTTAAAAAAAGGAAAACAGGAGTACCTGGGGGCTCAGTGGGTTAAACCTCGGCCTTTGGCTCAGGTCATGATCTCAGGGTCCTGGGATCGAGCCCCACATCAGGCTCTCTGCTCAGCGGGGAGCCTGCTTCCTCCTTTCTCTCTGCCTGCCTCTCTGCCTCCTTGTGATCTCTGTCTGTGTCAAATAAATAAATAAGATCTTTCTTTAAAAAAAGAAAGAAAACAGAAACAGATGGCCTGGCTCAAACCAACAACTAAGAACCAGGCTGCACCTCAATATACAAGAACAGGAGCCACATGAAGAACTTTATTAAGACACAGAAAGAACGTTGCAAACCCTCAGCGTCAAGTCCACAGCAGGCGCCTCTGAGAAGCCTGCCCTGCAGCCACACCTCACCAGGTAACAAGACGTCGGCCCCGCAAGCCAGGTGTCTGAGCGTCCCTGGGACCAGTAGCAACTCCGGCCTCCCCCTACCCACAGGGCGAGGGTGCCAACGTGCAGCCTTTGAGGCCACTGTGCTGGGCACCAACCACCTGCCTGGCTCCAAGCCCTGGAATTCAGGGTGGTTTGGGGAACGGAGAGGCGAGACGGCCCCACGGCTCCAGCCGGAAATGGGCACCAGCCAGGAAACTGGCCCCCATGGATGGCGTTACCTCAGGGGGGACCCAGTGACTCTGCTGTTTGCAGTCAGGCCCCCATGAGCTACTCGTCAAGTGGGAAAGGTGGTGGCTCTGAAATTAGTCCCCTGCCCCGCCCCCTGTAGAACAGAGCAGTTTATGCTTCCTCCATAGAATTTTCTTAAATCTTTGCCCAGCTATTGCCAATCTGTTGCAGAATTCAATGAATGCCTGTATCTGGCCTAACAAAGAATCACAGCCTTAGTTATGTCAGGATCATTATGTCCGCGCAGAAGAATGACGTGTGGTAGGGGCAGAGCCACTGGCCAGGCTAGTGGCCCGCCACACACCAGGGGACAAGGGGCCCCGGGACTGGGCAGGAGTCCTGCCACTTTAACATACAAGGATGTTTTTATTTTAAATAGATTCAGACTTTTATAGGAATAAAGTATACATTCCTATGTAATATGCCAATATGATAATTTTTGGAAAACCAAGTTGATACATAATGCATTTTTATGTTTCTACACTAACAAAGTGACTCGCAGCTGTGAAAGATGCTTTAAAAATCAGATTCCATTTTTGTGGGAGAGAAAGAGGGAATTAAATTTTTTGAAAATATATTTGAAATCTCCAGAAAGGCCACATCTCATGCCTTGAACCAAGGAGGTGGCCCTGGAGAGCAGAGGGAGGGATGGAATGCACCCAAGGAGTAGACACCGTTCCCGTCACCTCCACCCAGTGGGTCCTGTTCAGCACCTGTTAAACCCCAGTGGGGCCAACACAGACCCTCATGGCAACAGTGTCTTTTTAGGTATAAGAAAAAAATCTCTCTCCTTTAGACAAGATAAAAGAGGGGAGGAATCTGGTCTTGGGTTCTTTCTGAAGAGGGTCCCTGTGCCCAGCCAGCAACAGACAAAACCCATCCTCCTTCCTGCATAGGGATCATGCCCTCCGAGAAAGCGTGGGAGCCCGCGTATCATCCCTCATCATGCTTATCAGAGGACGGGTGCCATCTTCGGCTTAAAAACAGCAGCCAGCTCACCCTGTGTGCGACGGACGGGCACGGACAGGCCCTGAGCTGTAGGAAAACACTCGGACTGGAGGGATGGGTGTGAACAGGTGCTAGGAGCAAACAAACTACAGAATCACATGTATGGTGATTCCATCTGTGCTTTTAAAATCAGATACATGCATGACACATACTGCTTGTGTGTACATGAGCACGTGTGTCCTCATGCCGACGCGGGTCTGCCCGGGCTCCTCCGGCTGAGGAACCCGTCGAAGAGTCACTTTCACTGCACAGACGTGTATATTTACTTCCCTTTATGAGAGGATATTGTCCTTGCAATTTGTTTAATTAATGCAATAAAATCCCAAGACTTGCTGGTCCAAACAGGGGCAGAGTGTTGGCTGTCGTGGAGGGACGACCAAAGGAAACAAGGCTTTTATGGAGAGGAACGGGGTGGGGGCCAGAGAAGCACAGCGGGCATGGTGAGCCGCCTGCTGAGGGCAGGCGGGTCCCGAAAAGCCGAGGGTCAAGGTCGACCACAAGCAGGCCATGAGTCAGCGGGTGGAAAGAACAGAGTGGGGGCATGAGCTGCTGCGAGGAGCAAAAGGCGGACGCTGGAGCCCACTACCCGGATTCGAATCCAGGTCCACGCGGCCTTGGCCCCAAATGGAGCTCCTTGGCATCTCCGTCCACCTGCGCTGTGAGCTGGGAATGGTCACAGTGTGGATCTCATGGATGGAGCACGCTGATGTAATAAGCACCACTTAACTGCTGGGACCGCTACCAGGAGAGAAAGAGTGCAGGTAGCAAGCGCGAGGTATATTCTTAGCTCCCGGCAAAGTAGGTTATGGTATAAAAATACCGCTCAATAGTAACTAAAGGAGCGGCACCTTCATGTGCATCCTGCTGCAGCCTCGGCGTGTGTGACTTTTTCCCGAAACACCCTCCACTAAGGATGGGACTCCAGCTCTGGGGCCAGTTTGCTCACCCCTCCCTCGAACGTGTAGCCCCACGCGGCCCCGAAGGGGTCTGCATCCCGGCTGCAGGCGAGCAGTCGGCTGCCTGCATATCGGAGGGGCCGAGCGCGCTAGGGCCAGCCAAAAGCAGGGCGAGGGAGGGGTGGGCCCTGGGCGGATGGGGGGCCTCTGGGGGAGCAGCCGGGGCAGCAGGCAGTGTTGGCATAAGGCTCTGGGGAGGGAAGCGCTCTCCAGAGGGGGCGAGAGAGCAAACAGCTGACTCCTCCTCCACCCAGCCCTCTCTTCCTTCCCTGGCAACCTGGCTTTGCCGCTCAGCTTGCTCGGAGCCAGAGCCGGAGCCGCAACCATCAGTTTGCTCTGATATCCTGTTTATCTATTAACTTCCTAGCAGGTCACTCACCTGCGAAAAGCCCATGGCTGGTGAGGGCTCATGCCCAGGACAGGGCCTGCTCCCATCTGACTGGTGGACAGGGATGCAGTCAAGGACACAGCAAGGTCAGCCCTGAGCCTAGCAAAGTTCAGGGGGAGCTCAGCGGGGAGCCCCCCTGCGGTGGGGTGCCCAAGGCGCATCCTCCCTGATCCATGGTTCTGGGTCTGTAAAGTGGGGCGGGAGGGCAGCTTCCTAGGCAACTCGAATCAAGTGACCTGCACGTCAGAGGTGGTTCCAACGGGGCCACCTTACCCCGGGGGAGCGTCCGGAACCCCTGAAACCCGGCTCTCGTGGGAGCTTTCTTCTGGAGAGACACCCGCGTTTTAAAGGAGAGGAGCCCCGCAAGTGGCCGGCTCGGGAGCCCGACACGAAGACCTCCCTACCCAACCGACTGTCCAGCGGCGGCGGTCGGCCAGCACCGAGGGGCAGCGCGCCGGGAGCCGCTGAACGCACACGGAGTCACGGGCCCGCCAGCAGCCCCTCCGCCAGGGACCAACCCTGCACAAGGTCTCGCGAGCTCCCAGCGCGACCAGAGAGCGCGGCACCCAGGAGCCCCCAGGCCTCCACGGGGGGAGAGGGGGACGCAGTGGCCACCACAAGGCCCAGGCCAGCAGCCACGCGTCAAGGCCAGGGCGCGACAGGCGACAGGTGCGCTTGGCCCACAGCCGCGCGCGCACGCGCTCCCAACGTTCTGGGAAGTGACGACGAGTCTGCCGGAGGCTTCTACCCGTTGGCTCCGGGCGTGCCCGTGGGTAGAGGAAGCGAAGAGTCTGGAAGGAACCAGCAAATAGCGGCTGTGGGGGCTTCCTAGCGCTCCCCCCGGCTTCGCGGGGACACGCGGCACGACCCGGAGCACGAGGTGCACGGCGCAAAGAGCTAACCACGACCCCGTCACCTCCAGCCGGTCCGCCCGCTCACCGGGTCAAGGCCGCGTGCGTGTGTGCCCGCAGGTGTGTGCTTGCGCGTGCGTGTGCGTGTACGCAGCGCGGCGCCTGCGCCGTGAGAACGTCGAAGACCCGTTCCCTTAGCAGGTTCCAAGCGCAGCGCGTGCGCCGATTCCCCAGAACCACGGTGCTGGCCGCCCCTGGGATACCGACTGTCCACTTGTAATGCTTTCTTCTCCCTGGAAACAAACCACCGAAACCAGAGGACGGAAGAGTCAGAGTTCTAAATGCCCGGCGGAAGGGTTTACTCCTGGAGTCGCTCTTCGGCGGAAACCGTGCGCCGTGAACGCCGCGGAAAGCGCACGGCTGGCCAGTCGGTGCACGCAGCCAGGCCGCGCCTCGCTCCCCTGCTGGGTGCCCGGCTGGCAACCTCCCGCTCCGGGTGGCTCCTGACCCAGGACGTGGGCCTTCCGGCGGGCGTGCCCCACCAGGCCAGAAAGGGCAGAGCCCCGGACAAAAGCTCCTCTTGGTCTTCAGACCCTGCTCCCGGGTGCCCAGGGAAGGATTCCGAGCGGGACAGGGAGGGGAGAGGTGGAGGCCGTGTCACGCAGGCAGCTGCCCGGGGCAGAGCGCTCAGCGTCCTCTGACTCGTGCCAGGGGCTGCAGCTTTAAATAAACTTGGTCGCATGCACCTGGGGCCAGGGCAGCGACACCCACTACCGCGGGCAGGCGCTGTCAACAAGCGGCAAGCAGGCACCATGGCCACCTGGAACCCAGCCCTGGGCAGAGGTGCGGGCCTTCTGCTGCATGCCCGGCCACAGCTCACCCTGCACTTGCTTGGCCTCCCCTACCCAGGACACCCCAGCAGGGCTGTGACAGGCCCCCCAGGTCACTCCCTGGACCCACTACATGGGGGGCTCCACAAAGGAGTGCTGGGCCTAGCAGAAAGCTTCCTGGCTCCAGAGGATGGGCCCCAGGTCCTGGGGTGTGTTCCCTTCCCCTCCCAGGCCCCTGCCCACCAGGAATGACTCCCCGGAGAGCAGGCAGCCACGTGGTTCCCTTCTGGAAGCTGCTCCTGCTCTTGCTGCCCAGGAGGAATCTGGCCTTTGCTGTGCGGACCCCTCTCAGCACCTCCCCAGGGCAGCTGAGACCTCCACTCCCCAGTGTGGATGTGGGTGCCAGTGGCCAGGATGAACAGTCGCTGCTGGAACCAGAGGCCGCCAGTTGGGTGGGCCTCCCTATGCCCTACGGGACCCACAGAACCTCCCAGAAAGGTGTAGGGGTGTTAGCAGAGGCAGCATCAGCTTGAGGGAAGGGGTGCGTGGTTGAGGGTCTGCGTGCTCCAGAGCAAGCACAGAAAGGACAAGAAGGTCTCCTAGAAAGGGTGACTTCCTCCCATGGCCACCCTCTGCCTAGAACTACCTTCTCCCTCTGAGGACCCCAGCCCACTACCCCTTCCAGCTTCTTTCAGGCTGTGTTCAGGGCCTCAGGGGGACACACAGGTGTGCTGGACCCTCCCCCATTCCTCTGCTCAGCTCTCCAGGCCCCCAGCCTCAAGGCCAGGCACCCAAAGAGCACCCAAGGAATGGAAGGGAGTTTCTGGGCCTGCAGGGCATGGCCTTGCCCAGAACCCCAGGCCAGGGGACTCCTCCACTCTGCCCAGCCCAGCTGCCCAGCCCTCCGGCCTGACCCACATCCTCCCTCACATCCAGGGAGAACGGGGCAATCCGCAGGGCGCCTCGGTCTTCCCAGATCGGGACCCACCTCACGGACACAAGCACTATCACAAACGATTTTTAGAAAAAGAAAAATAAGGCTCAGCGGCTGGATGTGTACACCTCGCCAGCGCCCCCACCACGCCAGAGAGCTGGAGGAGGAGTGAGGACGGCGGGGCTCTGGCCGCGCCAGGATGGAGCCCAGGGATTCAGGAGTTCTGGAGCCCGACCAAGGGATGACGGGGGCAGCCACCCTGATTCACCCCGGGGTCAGAGAGCAGCCCTTGACGGACTCAGAGTTCGGGCGCCCCACAAGAGCACGTTGCAGACCAGAGCCCAGGTGCCACCTGTTCCCCAGGGGTGAGGCCCTACCTGAAGGGAGCCTTTGAAGCCCCTCCCCATTTCATCTCCCACCCCCCCTTCCCCCTCCCCGCAGGCGCGTCAATAACTCCGAAATCCACCCCCACCCCCGCCTACTTCGATGACCCTGAAATCAGGAGCCCATTCGGCTCCCCACCTTACCCCCTCATCTCCACCCCAGGGACCGGCCAAGCTTCCTGACCTCAGCCCCTCAGCTCTCCTGACTCGTGTTTCCAGAAGAATCTGGGAGAAAATCCTCCAAAACCCTGATTCCACCGGGGACCCGCAGCAGAGGCTGTTCCCACGCGGCCGGGAGCGCAGCGGGCACCCCCGGCGCGGATGTAGCCACGCGGAGGAGCAGACGCCTAGCAGGTCCCGCCGCCCCCGCTCCTGGCCGCTGGGGTGGGGGTGGGGACAGGGCAGCCCGCACCAGAAGCGACCCTCAGGCCAGAGCCGCCCCCTCCCCCGCGCTCTAGGCCCCGCGGCCGCCCCCGCGCGCCGCTCCTTTCTGACCTCCCGCCGCCAAATGCGTCACGTCTGCCCGGCGCTCCGGGGACACCTGCTGCCGCCCCCGCGGCGCCCAGCCCCGAGTCCCGAGTCCCGGCCTCTGGCCCGGCGGCCACGCTGAACAGGGCCGCGCAAAGCTGCGCGCGCCGAGGTCCAGCAGCCTGGCCCAGGGCCCGGGGGTCGGGGCCGCGCGGGGCCGTGCGCTTCGGGCCCCGAGCCGGGAGGAGCCGGGGGCGCGCGGGGCCGCAGTGCGCCCGGAACCAGCGGCGCCGAGGGTCTTGGTCTCCGGGGTCCCAGCCCTCCGCGCGCGGCGCCCTCCCGGGTCCCCGCCCGGCCCGCACGCGCCGCGGCTCTTACTTGCCAATATCCTCGTAGAGCTGGTACTCGTCGGTGAAGCGGGTGCAGGTCACCGTGGTGGCCATGGCGGCGACAGACGGGCTCGGCGTGCGCTCTGCTGCGCTCGGGCGGCGGCGACTCCGGCTCCCGCTCGCGGGCACGGCGGCGACACGGGCGCGGGCGCGGGCGACACCTCGACTCGCGGCGCCGGGCGGGGGCCGGGCTGGGCTGCGCCGGGCAGCGAGCGCACGCGAGATCTGCGCGCTCCGTCCCCGCCAGGAGCGCGCCGCACACCTACGCGCAGGGAACGCGGGCGCGGCTGTCACCGCCGCCGCCGCCGCCGCCGCCGCGCCCGCCGCCCCTGCACGCGCCCTGCACGCGCCCTGCACCCGCACCGCTCCCGCGCCCTGCACACGCACCCGCACGACTCCTGCACCCCTACCCTGCACCCGCACACGCACCCACACCTCTCTCGCACATGCACACGCACCCGCACCCTACGCTGACACACACACGGGTCACATCACCTGCACCACTCCCGGAAACGCGCCCGCACACGTGTCCTGCACCCAAGTCCTCTCCCTGCTCACGCTGTGCCGGACCTGCACCCTTGCCTGGGCGCGCGCACGCACACACACCCCCAGGCACCAGAAGCCACCTAAGTCAATTTCTCTGTTCCCTGAGGGAGACCCCTTGGACACAGGGGACTGCACACAATGATCCCGCCCCCAGTCCCCTGAATGCCCACCTCACCCCAACCGCAAGAGGAGACTCAGGCACACATGGGTGGATGGGGCAGGTGTGTCACCCTCCAGAGGACATTCCTCACACCGCCAGGAGGAGATGCTGCCGGGACCCTCCTGTCCTGTCTCCAGCACTCCACACACTGCACAGCCTTGTCCCCCCTGGCAGAGCTGCCCAGGGGCCTTCCAGACCAGTATACATGCTGGGGACAGTGGGTAGCAGGATGAGAGGGTGGGGACGGCCTGTTCCCCATGGTCCCAGGGCCCTCTCCCTGGATCTCTGAAGACTCGGCGCGGGGGAACGCCGGTGCAGGCAGAAAGGCAGAGACCCCTTGGGTCAGGGGAACTGGACTGCGCCAGCTACGGTAAGTCAGGAGTCGGAATGCCCAGCCCTGTGCCCCGTTAGGGGGACACGTTCTCTCCTCTCAGGCCTAGTCCACCTGCCTGCCCCTGCTCTGGCCTAGAAGAGGGTCCATCTTGAAAGTGACCCTGGAACAGAGAAGGAGGAGAAAGCAGGAGGGAGGGGCAGGAGAGGCTGGGCTGACCCCATTTCCCACAAAAGAGCCTTCCCCTAGGGCCACACCCAGGCTGCCGTCTAGAACCAGGACTTGAGAGATGGCAGAGGACTCCCTGGGCTCTGGCACCCACACTCTTCTGAGGGGACAGAGCCGGGGTCTGTCCTGGGCAGGCCCTGAGGACAGAAGTTTCCAGCAGCCAGCTCCTGATTTAGGTCGTGCAGTTGCCCTGATGTGAGCTACTTACCGTACCGTGGGCTCCCCAGGCATAGAGTGTGGGCCTGACCTGCGCATCTTGGTCACCTTGGTCTGTGGCTCACCCCAGAAGCCACAGCAAGTGTGAGTTAAAGATCAAATGAAGGCATTCTGGGGTGGGGCAGCCAGGGCCTCCCCAACCCCGGGGGCCTTTGGCACCAGGCAGGGGAGCAGAGCGGGCACCCAGTTCTGGTTCTGGCTGGTTTTGCAGAACCGATGGGCACCCAGGAGGTGACCAGAGGCTGAGGACTACACTGGCTTGGAGCAGAGGCACCCATGGGGAAGGAGGGTCTGACCTTGACCTCAGCGGTGCCAGGCCAGAGGGGAGACCCCTTTAATGCCTCAAACCAGGACTGAGCACGCCTGGCGCCTGGTAACAGGCAGATGGCCACCCCTCCTGGGGCAGCAGGCGCTGTGGGTGTTCAACCTCACACGCGCTGCTGGGCCATCCACATCCTTCTGAGAGTCCCTCACAATAGAATACAATTAGCAAAACAGACAAAACGAAATTGCACCCCTCAGCCAGTCCGCCTCTCCTGAGGCTGCCGCTAGACCCTGTGTGCTTCCAAGGTCAAACACACTCCTGCCAGGCTGAGTCCAGGCATCAAAATCATGGAGACAGCTGACATTGATTTGCTTACTTGCATTTTACATGTACTACCTCATTTAATTCTCAAACAACCCCACAAGGCATATACTATTATTCTCCCCATTTCACTATATGGGACAATGGAGAGACAGAGGTAAAGTCACACAGCCAAGAGGTGGCTGGGACTCCAACCCCCCTGCCTCAGAGACCCTCCCTTGTCTTGTTTATTTTCACACCCATGCATGCACATGTGGGCACACACGCACACAGAGAAAATACACACACACACACACACACACACTTCCTGCAGCCCTTGGCAAGGACAGCATCATTCTGGGTGCCTATGTTGAAGTCCCTCTTTTCTCTGCTTGGGGAGGCTGCCCAAGACCAAGTTTCCCCAAGAAGTCAGGATCACTAAAGGGTTTGATTGAAGGCCCTTGTTCTACTCTTGTCAGGAACTGAGGTTTGCCCGAGCAGCCCCTCGTCTGGGCTGGAATGTTCAAGGTATGATGTAGAAGGACTCAGAGGAAGGCAGGCAGGGCAGGCTGAGCTACCGAAGGGACCCAGACTCTCCTGCACCCCACTCACAGAACAACCTACTCTCCACCTCCAGACTCAGAGAACTCCTCCCCAGCAGAGTAGAAAGCTGGAAGGGAGAAGGGCTGCCAGCCATGACTCTTTCTGGAGTCCCAGGCCCCAGAAGCCCTGTCATCTGGCTCCGTCCCCCCAACCCTCCTTCAGGAAGGGCCCTCTTCCACCCGCACCCCCACATCATCTCTGCCTCCCACCTTATCCTCTCTAGCTGGCTTTCATCAGCAAGGAGGGCTCTCCCTCCCAGGTGGCAGCTGGGGCGGGTGTGGGGAATATCAGTTCTGGGAGGTTATTGTTAGGACAGTCACCATGGCAACAAGCATCACATCTGCAGAGCCAAAAGTGCTGCACGTGGGGCTCATTCTCCCAAGGAAAGACACAGCCTTTCCTGTTCCCCTCACCTCCAGGAACTGATGTCAGTGCCACCACCTCTCCCAGACCCAGCCATCTGCCTGGAAGAGCAGGCTGTGATTTCCTAGAACAGGAAGACCCTAATCCATCAGTCTCCAATCACCTGGCCCTTGACATGGCAGCAAGACATCATGGCAGGTATGTGGAGGGATGATAGTAGTGGTGTTGATAATGATGGTGGTGATGGTGATGATGATGGTGGTGATAATGGGATGATGAAGGTGGTGATATTGATGATGATGATGATGATAGTGATAGTGATGACCATGATGGTGATGATGGTGATGATGATGGTGATGGTGATGATGAGGGAGATGGTGGTGATGGTGATGATGGTGATGATGGTGGTGATGATGGTGATGGTGATGATGAGGGAGATGGTGGTGATGGTGATGATGGTGATGATGGTGGTGATGATGAGGGTGATGGTGAGGATGATGGTGATGATGATGATGGTGATGATGATGGTGGTGATGATGGTGATGGTGATGAGGGTGATGGTGAGGATGATGGTAATGATGATGATGGTGATGATGATGATGGTGATGATGCTGATGGTGATGAGGGTGATGGTGAGGATGATGGTGATGATGATGATGGTGGTGATGAAGGTGATGGTGAGGATGATGGTGATGGTGGTGATGGTGATGGTGATGGTGGTGATGATGGTGATGATGAGGGTGATGGTAAGGATGATGGTGATGGTGATGATGATGATGATGATTGTGATGATGGTGATGAGGGAGATGGTGGTGATGGTGATGGTGGTGATGGAAGCCATAGCTACAATTCACAGCATACCTGCTACATGCTGGAAACTTCAAAAGTTTCTACACCCACCACTTCATATAAACCTCATAGCAACCTGGCAAGATACGGGTTATCATTATCCTCCTTTTACAAGTGAGGAAACTGAGGCACAAAAGGATTCTGTAAAGCCAATATTGCATTCAGATCCACATGACTTCATAGCCGGTGCTTTAACCACTGTGCTCTGCTCGTGGGGGACCACTGGCCTTGTTGGTGTGGACACCATGTAGCACCTCTGTGCCCAGCTCTGCTGGCATTGGGTCACACCAGGGACGGAGGTGGACAGGGTTGCTGCCTTTGCAGGGCTTATGCCCAAGACCAGCAAGACACAAACCAGAAGCCATCAAGCAGTCATTTTTATTCTATGTAGATTTAAAACGAAGTGATTGGTTCTATTCTGACAGGGCAGCAACTTCAGAGTGGGTGCTGTGGGGGGAGTGCTCTCTGAGGAGGTGACATTTCAGTTCAGCTCTGAGTGACAGAGAAGGGATGAGGGGAAAGGGCACTGCAGGCAGAAGCAGCCGCTGAGCAAAGGCCCTGTGGCTGGAACCAGGAATGAAGAAGGTGAAGGAGGGGCTGCGAAGGTAGCCCACGCCCCGCCATTTGTCCATCTGCACGTTCAGCACCTGAGCCCTGCGAGGGAGGGTGAGCCCTCCGGGCGACTGACAAGCAAAGAAACAAAGCTAGCCAGCAACCCCGCGGGACACTGGCGGTGCCCTTGGGCCTGCGCAAATATCCTGCCCGAGGCCTGCAGAGCTCCTTCTATCTCAAGAGGCAGCCGAACACAAGGTGCATGGCACTGCGTGTCCAAGAGGGGCTCGCTCTCTGGCCAGAGGGCGTCCCTCCGCCAGATACCTGTGGGGGCTCCTGCTGAGCCCACTCCGAGGCCCGGGGCTGGCCCTGCTCCTGCCACTCCCCAGCACCCCGCCCAGGCCCCTGGCTCACCCCCAGCAAGTGGCCCTTCCTGTCCAGCTTCCTTCTGGTGGGTGGCACTGCCAGCCTCCTGGAAATGCCCAGGCCCCGGGGCCCAGAAGGCCCGGCATGCTCCCTGCTTAGCGCCCTGACCCAGCGTCCGGCTTGCACAATTATCCCCAATAAGCAGAGCCACTCAGGCCAGCAGGGGCAGGCAGGATGGCACTGGTGCCCCCAATGGCCAGAAGGGGCCAGGGAGTCACCTCCAGCTACTGTTTCCCTCACCATGAACACCAGGACTTGTCGTGGGAATGATCTCCAGGCATGAATCAGGCCCCTGTGCCACCTGCTCACCCCTCAAGCTTTGTGGGCATAGGCCACGGGCCTGGGGGTCCCAGCACCAACATAGACACCCCGTGCTGATCAGACAGACATTTGCCGCCCTCACATCAAACAGGCAGGGTGGCACCCCTGGGCACAGCAGGCTGGGCTCTGACCCTGACCCGAGTTAGGAGATCCCGCGTCATCAGGATCGACTCTTGTGGACAGACGTAAAACACAGTAAGGAAAACGTGCATCAATATGGGACAGTCACTCTGGGGAACCCCTCGCTCGTGCCTTAGAAAACTAAACAAATACCTTCCCTGAGACCCACTAATTCCTCTCTTAAGAATTTACCCAAAAGAAGTAAAAACATATATCCAAAAAACAAAAAAAAGGTGGGGGGGGATTTGTATAAAAACATCACATAGCTCTACCCGGAGGTCAGGGACATTTGTGAGAGAGGGGCTCCCAGCTTACCCTGTAGCACGGGGGAGCCTTCGAAGGACGCAGACACAAAGACCACGCGCCGCAGGCTTCCACTGCCACGGAATTCCACGACAAGCCATGGCTGCTGATACAGGAGCAGTGGCTGCACCCGCCAGGCCAGGCTGTGCCGGGATTGACTCACCCACAAGGGAGGAAATGTGCTGTGTTTCTGAGGTGGACACGTTTATCAAAACCCCAGCACGCCACGCAGGCACAGTGGATGCTCTTCCACGCCATGTGCCAGTGTTGGGGACCCTGCCCACAGTCTCGCAGGGGAGGCTCCAAGCTTGGCCGGCATCAGGAGACAAAGGCAATCTCACAAAACCCTACAAAAGCAGGCATCGGGGACAACCATGCAGTAAAATAAAAAATAAATAGCCAAAGGAAGCCAAAGAAACCCACTCAACAGGAAATTTAAATTCCCAACTTTGGAAGCTCTCCAGATGTAGCTTAGGAACGGACCGGAGTGAGACCACCAGGATCATGCGCGATGGGGACGCAGCCACGCCCGGCTCAGGGCGACAAGCTCAACTTAGCAGCAACTAGCATGACTGGAAACACACCAAGGTTTACAGCTAAAGAAACTGGGAACATATAACAAAAGGACCCCAAGAAAGCTAAAGGGAGGAGTTTCATAACACCAAACAGAAATTAGTGAAATGAAAAATAACAAATAGCACAACCAATCAGTGAGACAAAAGCTAGATCTTTGAAGAAAAAAAGTTTTTGTTTTTGTTTTTAAGATCTTTCTTTCTTTTTTTTTTTTTAAATTCACCTCCACCTGCAACATGGGGCTTGAACTCACGACCCTGAGATTAAGAGTCGCACACTCCTCCGAGTGTGGACACCTGTAAGTCCTGGCCGGCCAGGTGCCCCGAAAAGAGATGTTTCTAGCAGTAAAACAGACAGATCTTTGACAAGTTGGGTCAGCCCCAAAAGTAGGTATGAAAAGGGCGATAAAAGCAAAACAAAGAGATAAATATTATAAAAGAACAGTATGCACAGCTTTTTGCCAATAAATGAGAAAAAATACAGTGGAAATGGAAATTTTTCTAGGAAAATATAAATACTCATATCGACTCAAAAAAAGTAAAATGCCGTAGAAGAATGTAGAAGCTTTGAAGTTTGCACAACGAGAACGTTTTCACGTGTTCCATCTGTAGGAAGGGGAGAGTGTGGGCGCCGTGACCCTCTCCTGAGCGGACGAGTCAGCACACACTGGGTGCTTCTCCCTCCCTGTTGATTCAGGGTCACATACGCCCAAGAACCTGCACTCCGGCCCCACCCCCCGGGTCCAGCAGAGTGAGGGTCCGCATGGCTGGGAGGGGACGGCCGGGCCAGAAAGCAAGCTGGGTCTTGTCAGCTGCGCGTGCTCGCTGAGTCCTGGGCGCCAGGGCTCAGTTATTCAGGGTTTCAGAGGAAAGAAGGATTTGTAATAAAGACATGAACAGAGGTGCTATTTATAACCAAGAAAACTGGAATCAACCCAAATCGCCCCCACAGGGACCGGCCTGGCAGATCCACAGAGGAGGGGAAGGAGATGCTGGCCACGTGACGCATGGGGAGGGGGACCTCAGTGGCGACAGGAGCTCCGTGTGTGGGGGGAGCCAAATATAATGCAGTTTGCACACAGCGACCGTAATTACGGGACACTGCGGGCTTGCACTGACTTACAGGTGTCAGGCCAAGGCTGAGCAGAAAACTGCCAGAGCAGTTCCAGGGGCAGCCCTTGGCCCGCAGGGACCTTGTCCCCTCATCGCTTGGCCAACGTGGACATGGGGCTCTGAGAGACAGAGTCAGGGGCGGTGGGAGGCCGGCGGTCTGCCCTGGGCACCCCCAGCAGGGCCCGCGGGCAGGCCAGCAAGCCGTTTGCGCAGAGTGCCATTGGCCAGGGCTCCAAACGACAGAAACAGACTTTAAGATCTTGGGCCTTGGCCCAGGGAGGCAACGGCCACCTCTGAGCTCCCTGCCGCCTCCACTGGCGATGGGGGTGGCGGATCTGCAGGAGCAGGAGGAGAGGTAAGACTTGAAGCTCCCCTGGAGAGTGTCCCCGGACACACATCCCGCTGGAACTCCCCCTCCTCTGAGGCGCTTACCACACTCGGAGTTCCAGCTCTGCCGGTCTCTGCACAGGGACGCCCGGCTTCTGGACCCACAATCCTTCCAGGGGCCCTGAGGGCAGTGGTGGAGAAGGGGTGGCAGGAGGACCCCAGCCAAGGTGTCTCGGCTTCTGCTAGCCGCTGCCTGCAGTCAGCCTCCCCGTGGGTTTGGCGGACGCTTCCCACATGGACACGGCCTTCCTGTCCCAGTCCCCAGGCCCTGCCCAGCTGCACCCCCCCAGCCCACAGGTCCCACCCAGCGCAGCTGCAAGAGGAGGGTCTCCCTGGAGGGCAGGACCTGAGCCGGGGGCGACCATCCTGTGGGCCACCCCACCTGCCGTCACACCCCAATTCCTGGGCCTGGCGGGCCGGGTCAGCCCCAGCCCCCACCGGTCAGGCCCCCATCAGAGCACCTGTAGACAGGGCTCCCTGCCAGGCCGTTGACCTCGAGGGACCCAGGGCCTCCTGAGCCCTGCCCACCTTCCCTACCCTCCCCTGCCCAAGAGAAACCGGCAGGCGGTGGTCACAGCCTGGAAACTGCACATACTACCCCCTTCATGGTGTTGACATTAAGACTAATAACGGGGGTGGGGGGCTAGAAGGATTCATCTGGAAGGACACTTGGAGGCCTTGGGGGCCGTGCAGGTGAGCAGTGAGTGTGGGGTCCTGATCTGGGCAGCGGGGTGGTGAGAGCAGTGAAGACGGGAACTGAAGGGACCGACAGGACCATCAGCAGGGGGCAGGAGCCACAGCGGTGAGTGCTACCAGGAAGAGAGAAAAGGGGGGGCTCTTGGGGAAGCTGGCGTGCAGGGGAGGCCACAGGAGGGCTGACTGGAACCACAGGAAGCGGCAAACGGAGGATGAGGGAACCAGCATGGACACGCACTGGGAGCCCAGGCAGAGGTGTCTCCGGGCGGTGGGGCCGTTGGTGGGGTGCAGTGCGTAGGGACATGGAGCACTCCCCTCTCGGACACAAAGTGGACGCGTGACTTTCGCTTACAGACATGGATTCCCGGGCAGCAGACCACCCTCCGGCAGGAGGGAACCTCCACCTGGGCAGAATACAGGAGACACCTGCTTTCAGACATGAATGCCAGCCAGTGCCAGACTGGGGGCCCTGAGGTGGGGGGTACAACTTATAAAGGCTCGGCTGTCACCTGGGGGCAGTCCCTGATGGTGGCTCGGAGTGCCAGAGGACAGAGGTCACGTGAACCAGACAAGGGGCCTTGGCAGCAGTTGGGACGTGAGGGATAGGACGCCAAAGAAGGGGTAGCTGTGGGTAGGGACCTGCGGGTCCTCGGATGCCCAGACACGGAGCAGGTCTGGGTTGTGCCCCATTACAGGGCCCAGGGAGCACCTCAGATTTTCCGAGATCTGTGCTAACAAAGCACAAAGCCAAGTTCAAGTTCTGAGCAAGAGCCAACATTCTTCAGAGGAAGTTAACAGAACCCTGAACTTCACATCTTAGCCACCCCAACCACCCCAACCACAATTGAACCATGTTCAATTATAAAAAACAACAACAACAAACCACTTAGGAATACAAAGACAGAGGAAGATGGGAGCCCCAGGCAAGAAAAAAGTCGCTACAGAAATGGAGACATTAACCCAAGATGACCCAGATTTTGGACTTTGCTGAATTTAAGGTCACCGTTACAAACACATTCGAAGACTGGAGAAGTTGCGGCCTTAGTGAACGGACGGGAGTCTCAGTGGCCACACAGATAAGTGAGAATGACGCGACCCACACTGGGACCAGCACACAGCCTGACCTTGAAAAACAAGGTCACCCGGTCCCTTGCATGGGTCCCTGGAGTCTCCAGACCAAGTGTGAAATTGAGGCAGAATAAATGTTTGAAGACATCATGTCCAGAAAACATCCCCAATTTAATGGAAAACATGAATTTACGTTTCCAATAACTCCACAAGCCCCAGTGAGGATAAATATAAAAGAACAACAGTCACACAAAGTTCCGAAAACCAGAGAAGATCCTGGAGGCCGCGAGAGAGTACAGACGCATCACTCCCAGGGGAGCCGTAGC
The DNA here is from genome assembly GCA_004024625.1 of Mellivora capensis. Lineage (NCBI taxonomy): Eukaryota > Metazoa > Chordata > Mammalia > Carnivora > Mustelidae > Mellivora > Mellivora capensis. The sequence continues at coordinate 157,757 of PISX010001578.1, read as the reverse complement.
AATCAGAACTGACTTGCCACCAGGGCCAGATGGCGATGACATGGCATCTTCCCAGTGCCCCCAAGTCCTCATCCAGTAAAAATGTCCCCCAAAAGCAAGGCTGACATAAAGGAAACTAAGAGAAAGCACGGACCCAGCAGTGGGTCCACACGGTGGACGGCCCTGGCTCGAGGTACACTTGTAGGAAGGAACTCCGCTGGGAGCAGGACAGATGGACATCACCACCACTGACCGGGCGGAAACACAGGGGACGTGAGACAGGACTCATTCATTGGGCAGCTGAGCTCCACCCCTCAGAGCCCATGAGGCCCACAAGGCCGGGACAGCTGCTGACTCACAGGACAGCCCCTGGCAGCACGGGGTCCTGGGCTGCATACTAAGCAGGTCAAGGTCACAGTGAAGGCAACAGAGATCCTGGTGTGGGGTCTGCAGAGCCAACGGTGAGAACAGAGCCAGATTTGTTCCCGATTTCGACACTTGTATTGTGTTTATAAGGGAAAGGACCCTTGGCCTGCACGAGGGCATGAGGGAATAATGGGGCACTGTACCCCCAGCTCACCAGTCAGACGAGTCAGAGAAATGCTCACCTATAGAGAGAAAGATTTGTAGGGCAAATGTGGGGAGATGTTGACAATTGGGGGGGCTGGGGGAAGACATGAAAGCTCATCTGCATTTGCAGCTTTTCTATATATTTGAGATTATTTCAAAAGAAGACAGCAGCTTCCTTGGGGCAAGAAGGAAGAAGAGAAGCAACAGAATGGATCAGGGGCCACGGAAGGGGAAGTATTTGTGCTGAGGTCTAACGTCCGCACAGACGAGTGCACAGGTCACTGACCCTCCTTCCGCTGGTCTGGTCTGGCCGAGCTGAACAGTTGGAACTGCATTTTCTCTTGTCTGGCTTTCCCTCCTCAAAGTTATGCTGTGATATGCAAATGTGTTTCTGCGTCGAGGAGCAGCAGCGTTTTTGTTGGTGCAAAGTGTCCAATCGTGTGACTATATTCATCTGTCCCATCTTGCCTGGAACATCGTTGCTCACGTCTTAGGGAACACATGTGTGCAAACACCTAGGAGTGGGATTTCAGGGTCACTGGGCACAAGTCTGCTCCCCTTTCAGGACGCGGCAGAAAGTTTTCCAAGCGGTAGCATGGGGTTATGTTCCCACAACACAGTGTGGGTGTCCTAGATGCCCCACCGCCTGGCCCGTGAGCCCTGGCACTGCGCCAGGTTGGGACATCCAGCCAAGTATATGTCCCATGGTGGTCTCAGCTTCCATTTCCCCAATAACTCAAGGGTGAGCACCTTCTCACAGTTTTGGAGCGTTTGAGCCTTTTTGTGAAGTTACTACCAGCTGTTTCTCTCTCTCTTTTTTTTTTTTTTTTTTTTTGCTTATTTGTAAGTGGGCTCCACACCAGCTCGAGGCCCTGAGATCAAAACCTGAACTGAGATCAAGAGTCGAACATTCTACCTAGTGGGCCACCCAGGCACCCATTTCCCTTTTTCTTATTGATGGGTACAAGTTCTTTCTATAGTGTGGCTCAGAGACCTTTGTCAGATGTGTTTACTGCAGATGGTTCTCCCAGTTCTGTGGTTGGCCCTTTCACTAGCTTGCACACCTTTTGACATACATAAGTTCTTCATCTCAACATGATCAAATTCACAAATGTTTTCTTCACCGGCACTGTGCTTGTATATTCTCTCTACGGCCCTACTGTCTGCATCTAGGTCATGAAGACGCTCGCTTATGTGTTTTCCCTACCACTTTGTTGTTTGTGCCCCCTTTTGACTTCTATGACCATTAGGAACAAGGCCTGTGCCCGCATGTGTGTGTGCATAGGTATGCACACACACGTGTAGTAAGAGTGGGCCTCAAGAATTGTTCCCCACATATGTACTCCATAATTTTGCGAAAAACATTTCTTCCCCCAATTATAATCAAGTGTCAACTTTGGCCACGTCTGGGTTCCATTCCAGTGGTTTATTGTCTCTCCTTGACTGAGGACCAGTGGCACTTCGTGAATCACTGTGGCTTTGCTGGGTGATGCCTGCCAGCCCACGGCCTTCAGCTAAGCTGCTCTTATTCTTCCTCACCCTCCAATTCATCTTACTTGTTCTTGGTCCCTTGCAATATCAGGGAGCTCCCAGAATCAGCTTGTCATGTAGACACACACACACACACACACACACACACACACCAGTATTCTGGGGAAGTAGTGTGCACTAAATCAGCTCAGGTCATACAGAATAAAAATTATTTCCATTCTGAGTCTTCTGATCCACAAGCATGGCATGTACCCTTCCATTATTTAGGTGAACTGCACTTTACCTTAGTAAAGTTCGTAATTTCCTGTGTAGACCTTCTGCATTTCTTTGTTAGATTTATTTCTAGGTATGTGACGGTTTGAAAATAGTATTGTAAATAATTCCTCTTCAGTTTTTCTTACTTAAGTAAACTCCACACCCAACATGGGGCTCAAACTCATGACCCCAAGATCAAGAGCTGCACACTCTACCAACCAAGCCAGACCAGCACCCCATTATTTTAAATAATTCTTAGCATATTTATAATTGTTGCTGGTACATGTAAAAATTTTTTCAAAAGACTGACATTATAGTCAGAGGCCTTGCTAACTTCACATTTTCTAGTAAATTGCCTAAAATCTTAGGGGATATTCCATGTACACAATAATATCACCTGCAAGTAATGGCGATTTTATTTCTTCCTTTATAGACTTTTGGTCTTTTCCTGCATTTTCTTTTGTGCTGGCTACATTCCCTAAAACAATGTTGAGTAGTCATGGTGAGAATCTCACCGCGATTCTCAGGGGGAACGTTTTCAGAATGTCACGAGACGTATACGGAAGGAGCCATGGCACATGTGGGTCATGTGTCCTTCTATTTAAGATGCCCCTTGTAGCAAAGCACAGTGTACTGTTCAGTTTTGTTCCAATTCTGTCTGTCCCAGCCTTTCACTGGAAGAAATTAGTCCACTTACATTTAGTGTGGTTTCTCATACATGTGAACTTATGCCTACTGTGCGAGTGCTTGTTTTCTGTTTATCTCACCTGTGTTATATGATTTTAATCCTCTTTCCTGACTCTTCTTGGATTGTTTATTATCCCATCCCCCCCAAACGCAGAAACACGTTTGCATATCACAGCATAACTTTGAGTAGGGAAAGCCAGACAAGAGAAAATGCAGTGGATAGCCTAATAGCTATCCACTCCTTTGCTATTATTTCACTATTTACTACACACTCTCCTACTGCTCACTTAGCGGTAGAATAGAACATGCCCCCTTTACTTATTAGGGTCTGCTACAAGCCAGCATGCTTTTTTTTTTTTTTTTTTAAGATTTTATTTATTTATTTGATAGAGAGAGACACAGAGAGAGAGAGGGAGAAGCCGGCTTCCTGCCAAGCAGGGAGCCCAATGTCAGGCTTGATTCCAGGACCCTGGGATCATGATCTGAGCTGAAGGCAGTGGCTCAACATACTGAACCACCCAGGTGCCCCTGGCATACTTTTTTTTTTTTTTAACCTTGTCCCAGGCCCTATAACATTCTATTTGCTGCATTTCCATCCTCCTCACTTCTGTTGTTGTTACTGTCACACGTTTTATTTTTACATATTTTCCACCAGAGGCGGCATTGTTATTGTTATGGAGTTGATATTCATCTCTGTTAACCCTTTCTGTCCATTGTTCGTTATTCACTCCTGAACTTCTGCCTCCACTTTTGAAGAATATTTTTGCTGCAGAATTCTATAGAATTCTATGTTGTCAGGGCTTTCCGCCCATCCTTGAAGAGTATAATTTTATTACCTTCTGACTATGTGTTTGTGTTGGAGAGTCTGCACTGATTTTTACTGCTTTGTAGTCCTTCTTGTCACTCTAGCTCCTTTGAGACAATCTTTGTGCTTCTCCTGGTGGGGTTCATGGAGTTTCTTGAATCAATGGACTCATGGCATTCTCTGATTTTCAGAATCCTCAGTCACTATGTCCTCCAACATTTCTTCTGCTTCAGGAAGAAATTTTTCTTTTCTTGCTTCTTTCTGGGACCCCAGAACTTTTTAGCATGTTCCATGATCTGTCACACTCTTCTCTGTATTTTCTCTCTCTCTTCCATCTCTATGCATCAGCTTTGAGACTTCCTCTAGTCCCATCTCAAAACCACTCATTGCATTCTAAATACAAATTATTGTGTTTTCAGCTCTAGACTATGTCATTGAAATTCTTCATCTGATTGTTTTAACACATTAATAGCAATTACTTTAAAGTCTGGTAACTTCAGTATCTGTGTCATCTGAGAGTTTTTTCCCTGTTTTTTTTCTTGGTGTGTCTAGTAATTCATAATTGAAAGGTGGACACTGTCCATGAGAAATTACAGAAGATTTCTCCAGAAGGGTCCACCTCATTCTCCGGGAGCAGCTGGGCATGGGCAGACTCCCTCAATCCTGGTACATGAGGCAGGACTGCTGTCCTGATGTCTGTCCATCCATGGGTCATGCTCATCCCTAATGTGTAGCTGTCCCTAGGTCCCAACTCAGATCCTGAGCTCCTATTTTTCTCTCTTCATAACCATGAAATTGTCGAAAACCTCACTGAGCTTTTCGCTGCTATCTTAGCTTCTTACCATGTGCATGTGATATGCAGGTGAAGGATTTGGGGTGGGGGGGGAATGCCCGAGTTTGGGGCCTCCAGCCTCTTCAGTACTGACCATTTCAGCACTCTCCTCCCCCCACCCCCAAGAACTCGCTGAAGCTCTGCTGGCTTCTTTACCTTTTAGCAGTGGCAGCTCTATGCCCAGTTTCCCACCTCTCTAAGAATCCACAAACACCCGGAGGGTTATAGTGTGCAAAACATCCACTCACCTATCTCCGATTCTCTTCTCTTTGAAGACTGGCTTCCTCAACTCCTGGTCATCTTCAGCAGCAGGTTACCTAAACCAATTTTCTTTCTTTTTTTCTCGTCTGTGTTTACTAGTTGTTCTCTGTGGAAACAGTGATCTGCTCCACCACTCCACCAAAACTGGAAGTGGAAACTCAAGGAAGGGCCATTTTATAGATGGCACAAAATTGGATGTCTGTCCAGAAGTAAAAATAATAAAAATAATGAGAGATGCGCCTGGGTGGCTCAGTTGGTAGAGCATCTGACTCAGGTTTTGGCTCAGGTCATGATCTTGTGAGGTGGAGCCCTGAGTCGGGCTCCTGGGGCGGGGGGGGATTTGCTTGAAGATTCTCTCCTTCTGTGCCCCCAAAAGAAACCTTTTTTTTTTTTAAAGATTTTATTTATTTATTTGACACATTACAGGTAGGCAGAGAGGCAGGCAGAGAGAGAAGAGGAAGCAGGCTCCCTGCTGAGCAGAGACCCTGATGTGGGGGGCTCAATCCCAGGACCCTGGAATCATGACCTGAGCTGAAGGCAGAGGCTTTAACCTGCTGAGCCACCCAGGTGCCCCAAAATAAATCTTTTTTAAAAAAAGATTTTATTTATGTATATATTTATTTGAGAGAGAGAGACAGCACACAAGCAGGGAGAGTGGGAGAGGGAGAAGCAGACTCCCCGCTGAGCTGGGAGCCCGATGCAGGGCTCGATCCCAGGACCCTGAGATCATGACCTGAGCCAAAGGCAGACGCTTAGTGGACTGAGCCACCCAGGCGCTCCTGTATTTTCACTTTCTTGTACAGGCCTTTTGATGCACAAGAATTTTAATTTTAATAAAGTCTGTTTTATCTATTTGTTGCTGTGGATTCTGCTTTTGTTGCCGTACGTAAGAAGCCGTTATCAAATCCAAAGTTAGGAAGAATTGTTTCCTTTTAGGAGATTCACGGTCTAACTCTTACATTCAGGTGGTTGATCTACTTGGAGTTAATTTTTGTGTGTAGTGTGAGGTAGGGGTCCGACTTCACCCTATGAAACAGGTGGGTTCACAGGGACAGGAATTAGATTAGTGAGTGGGCCTGTAGGTATGTAGGGTGATGGGAAGTGACTGCTGATAGGTGTGAGGTTTTTTGGGGGGTGATGAAAATATTCTAAACTTAGTGCTGATGGTTGCATAACTCTGTGAATACATTAAAAAATCTCTGAATTGTACACTTTAAAAGGGTGAATTTTACGCCATGTGAATTATACCTCAATAAAGCTGTTATTAAAACAAACAAAAAGAGCAGCTGGTGGCCCGTGGGAGGGGACAGGCCTGGCAGCCCCACCTCCTGCTTCCAGGGGAGTAGACATGCTGCCCTCCCGTGGCCCCCATGGCTGCTGGCCAGGCTTCTGCCCTACACCAGACACGTGGCCCAAGCCCGAGTCTTCCTTCCCCTCAGTGCAACATGTCAGGTAATAAAGGGTCTTCTTTCATAAACTTTCCTCCCACTTTGGCCCCAAGCCCAATGCTGTCAGCCCATTATCCTGGCAACACAGTCCAGAGAGTGAGAGAGGCCACAGGCAGCCGCTCCCATGCCCGCCCTTCTTCCTGAGGCATGGATGGAGCCCCAAAGGACAGACAGGCCCCGGTGGTCCCACTGCATTCCTGGGTGAGATGGAGGCTTGGCTGGGCCCCGTGTCCCATCTGTGGAAGCTGGGCCTGAACTCAGTCTGTCCCCTGCCATGAACAGAGCTGGCAAGCTATCTGTCTACCTGCTGCCAGGCCAGACTGGGACCGGGCGTGGACTCAGTTTGTGACCAGGCCATTGGGGATTCCAAACAGGATCTGAGCATTTGGATTCGTGGGCAGCTTCTCAGGAGCCCAGCGTGGTCACTGGTCAGTTGCATGAGACCTCTTTGTGGCTGGTTTTGGGGTAGGAGTACGGGAAGTTCCCTCTGTGCAGAGCACAGCATGGCCCCTGGACGTCACAGGCTATGGACAACCCACTGTCTTCCTGCACTCGGAGGGGCGGGGGCTTGGGCAGGAGTCAACATCCTCACCCGGCACTCAGCAGAGCCTTGGAGAGGTGACATCAGTGGCCTTCCTGGGAAGAGGATGCTAACAAGAGCTGGAGAGGAGGAGGTAGGGCGCTGGGTGAAGATGGTGCCCAAGAGACTGCGTATGGTCCCAGACACACGCTGGCCCCCTTTGTGTGGCAGAGGCCCTGAGGTCAGAGCGGAGGGCCAGAGCCAGTCTAGCTGGGCTCTCCCCACTGGGCCCCAAGGGCACTGAATCCTCCCAGGCCCTGCCTCTCAGCAGGGTGGGACTCAGAGGAGGCCCTAACACCGCCCCAAAGGTGTGCGAGGTCACAACGGAGAAGCCAGGAGGGCTGCCCACGTCCTTCCCATCCCCAGCCACGGGCCCCAGGTTGGCTCTGTGGCTTTGGTCTCGAGGCGCCTGCTGCTCTTCATCTGGACTCAGCAACTGCTATAGACCTGCCTTGGCATTTTAATTGCTGTCATTAAGATGCCTCCCCTCACTGTGGCCAGGTCAGCAGTTCCTGGCCTTTTTGTGCAGAAGCTGTGAGTACCTCAACCTCAGTGGCCTCCCCCCAGGGCTCCCGACACACTGCTGCACAGGGCACAGGCTGGGTCCCCAGGCAGAGGGCCTGGTGCATCGTCCCTGTCCGTGTCTACCCTGAACATCTCAGGGGTCAGGCCCTGTGCAGAGGCCATAGTGAGTGGCTGAGGGTATGAGCACTGTCTTCTAAAAGGTTCCCTCAGTGGCGTGCACCTGTCTGCCTCGTCCCTCTGGCCTTAGGACCTCCACTGGGGGACACAGCCCCCAGGGGTGCTCAGTGTGGTGTCCCCTGCCCCTAGCCCACCCAGCCAGTCTGGGTATGACACGTGCCCATCTGTCTGAAAATAATAACCAGGATGTCCTTTTGAAAGGTGATGAGCCAAATGCCGGTCTCCCTGTGCCCCCTCTAGGGCCTGGGCCCACAGCTGAGCGTCTGACTCCCAGGAAAACCGTTCAGCCACACTTAGCACAAAACGGCAGCTCGGGGGTTGAATCCTACCTAGCAGCAAGATTAGCAGCTGACTTTGCAAACTGTTATTTTCACCTCTGGGACTGGCATAGCTGAAAAAAGTGGCCTCGTCCTGTGCCACCTGGGGAATCCCCCCCCCGACACTCCTGGCCCAAGGCCTGCTTGCCTCCCTTCCTCACTGGTGGGGATCTGTGAGTCCCAAGATGTGGAGTGGGGGGATCCCAAGAGCCTCCAGAGAGGAATGCCAGACCCCCGGTCCCCGCCCTGCTCCCCTCCCATGTCCACACCCCAGAGCCTCCTGCACTGCCCATTCCATGCTGTGTAACAATAGCCCCGGACTTTGTGCTCCACGGACAAGGGGTCTGTGGGGCTGGGGTCCCTCTCTCACTGCAGGATGCCCTGGAGAACTTCCTCACCCACCACCTGCCTTCTTGCTGCTGATGCGGCCTGAATCGGCCAAGATGCCCCACAGGAGTGATCCTATTATGGTCCCTGCTTTTACAGAGAAAATACTGTGAATGTCCAGCTCTAGAAGACGGTGCTGCAGACACGTGTCCCAGCTCCTCCTCCCTGGACACAATCCAACAGACACTACAAATGGACCCTGACATGGAAAAGAGAAGGCAGACAGGCCAAGGGCCTCAGGACTTGAAAACCGGGTGCCATGTGGTGCTGGACACAGAGGCCTGTGCCCCAAGCTGCCACCAGGTATCCAGAGGACAGGAGAAGCTGCTCTGGGAGAAGTGGGGGAGGGGAGGCAGCATCCAGGAGCCCCGGGCCCAGCCCAGGGGGACCTCACCCGCCCTTGCAGGCAGAAGCATGGCAAGGACTCTAAGATCCAAACGGCAAGACCACAGTCCACAAGAGGAGGTCAGAAGCCACATGCAGAAGCCAAGAAGGGGGGCTGCCTTGCTAAAATAGTGAAGACTGTCCTCACCGAGCAATCAACCCACCCAGGCTACAGGAGGAAATCCTGCACCCCAACAGAACTGGGGAAGCACAGTTAGAATAAGGAAAGACAGTGCATGGGTGCCCAAGCCAAGATAAAGCAGATGCTGGGAGGACCGGACAAGGGTTCTAAAGCAGTCATCACAAACACGCCTCAACAAGCAATTATAAAGTCTCTGGAAACAAAGACAGAAAATCTCAGCTAAGAAGAAGTTGTATACTTCTTCTCTCTAAAAAGAAATGCTCTATAAAGTAAAAATCAATGGAAAGGAAAAATACACTAATGAAGTTAAGCACATTGCCAGGAGCCTCATCAGCAGAGTAGAGACCACAGAAGACAGAACAAGTAAACCTGAAGACAGACCAACACAGGTCACTCGTCCTGAACAACAAAAGAGAAGACAGACTGGGAAACAGAATGAACAGAGCCACCGGGATCTGTGGGACAACAGCACAAGATCCAACATTCACATCAGCGGAGTCCCAGAAGACAGAAAAAATGGGGGGGGGGGGCAGAAAAATAATTAAAGGAGTAACATCTGAAAATGCCCCAATTTTGACAAAAGACATAAAACTACAAATTCAAGAATAAGCAAACCCCAGCAGGGAACCCTAAAAAGATCCACACCAAGACACATTATGATTGAAGTTCTGAAAACCAGGGGCACCTGGGTGGCTCAGGTGGTTACAAGTCCGACTTTTGATTTCAGCTACAGTCATGATCTCAGGGTCGTGAGACTGAGCCCAGAATCAGGCTCCCTGCTGTGTGTGGAGCCTGCTTGAGATTGCCTCTCTCTCCTCTCTGTCCCTCCCCCTCCTAAAACAAAACAAAACAAACAAACAAACAAAAAAAAGAACTTCTGAAAACTGAAAACAAAGAAGAAAAACATCTTAAAAGCAGATGGACGGAAGTGACAGGTGACGTATCTCTAGCAGAAGAGCACCACTGACAAGACGGCAGGCTTATCCCCTGCAGTCACGATGGGCAGAGGTGAGCAGCCTGGTGTATGCCACACCACCGTGAACACGCCCAGTCTCAGCCCATCTCAGAAGCTAAGCAGGGTCGGGCCTGCTTACTTGGACGGGAGAAGTGAGTAGCCCAACATGCCTCAAGTGTCGAAAGAAAGGAAATGTCACAATCGCACACTCTACAGCCAGTGAAAGTATCCCTCGGGAGTGCAGGGAAACAAAGATAGTCCCAGATGAAGACGCTTGGGCCTGTCTTTAGAGTATGGCTGAGGAAGGGTTCCCAGACAAATCTTTGGGGGAATAATGATCGCAGGGTGAAATTAAGGGCAGACATAACAGACAACTTCACTTGATGAGTTTCTGTCATCTGTCCTATGGCTGAAGTTCTCACGCCATCTGATGGGGCTCCTAAAAGAGAACAAAGACAACTGTAGAAGTAAAATTTTGGAGGATAAAGAGACATTAACAGAAGTAAGGTTTCTACACCTGCTCAAAGCGACAGCAGTCATATGTGTGCATGGAGATGTGTACAAAACCCCCCAAATAATGACACAGGGCGATTTACTAAAAATATGGCCAACAAACCAGAAGGGAATTACGGAAGAGGCTCAAGAAGTCCGCAGGAAGGCAAAGAAAACCAAACAGGAATGATGTGAAGAGAACAAACAGGAAGCAAATAACAAAGCGGGATAAATCCTAACACAGCAATGATTACTTTAAACGCATGTGGTCTAAGCATCCCAATCAAAAGACAGGTTGGCATGATGGATAAAAACATGCCCTAACTATGTGGCATCTCGGAGGAACTCAGTTCACAGAAAGGCTGAGGGTAAAAGGTTGGAGAAATACACATCACATAATCATTGATCACAAATACTATTTCTGTTAATGTGGCAGGAGTGGCCACATTATGTTGAGGTAAAGTGGACTCCAGAGCAAAGAAAACTACCTGGGACAAAGAAGGACATTACATAAGGATAAAATGACCAAACTACCCAACAGGTAGAACAGTCCTAAATGTGTGTGCACCAAACAACAGAGCTTCCGAATCCATGAAGCAAAACCAGGACAGCAGAAAGCAGAAGCTGACAAATCCACAGTTAAAGCTGGAGACCTCCAGCAACTTGATGATACTACTAAATCAAGAATGAACCAGGATATAGCAGAACTGAATACCAACATCAATCATCAGGACTCAATTAATGTCTACGGAACACTCTCTCCACCCAGCAACAGGATACACAAAGTTCTTAAGTGCCCAATGACACTCACTGACACAGACAATATCCTGGGTCCTAAAACAAACCTTAACAAATTTAAAAGAACTGCAGTCACACAGGCAATAATGGAATTGAAGTAGAAACCCATTAGAGAAAGACAACAGAAAAATCTCCAAACACTTGCTTGGAAATTTAACAGCACATTTCCGAAAGAGGAAACCTCAAAGGAAATTAAGATATATATGACTGAATGAAAAAAAAATCAAAAGTTGCTGGATACAGCTAAAGCAGTGCTGAAAGGGAAATTTATAGCATCACGCTTACATCAGAAAAGAAGATCATAAATCAATTACCTAAGTTCCCACCTCAAGAAACTAGAAAAAGTGCAAAACAAGCCCAAAAAAAGCAGAAGAAAGAAGATACAAAATATAGCAGAAACTGATGAAACAGAAAACAGAAACTGCAGGGGAAAAAATAATGAAATGAAAAGCTAATAAAAACAAAAGGATTAATTAGCCTCTCTCAAGACTGACAAAGACAGAAACAGAAGACACAAATCTTCAGTGTTAGGAATGAACTGGGATATAATGACAGATCCTGAAGCCATTAAAAGGAGAATAAGAGGGTGGTGTGAGCAGTTTTATCCTCAGAAATTGGACAACTTGGAAGAAATAGATCAATTTCTTAAGAAATCACAAACCACCAAAACTCAGATCAAATAGACAACCCAAACAGACTTATAACCATTTAAAAAACTGAACACACACACAAGAAAACCACAGAAAAATCTCTCATGAACTTCTATATGTAAACAGAATCCTCAGTAAAATATTAGCAAGTTGAATCCAACAGCACATAAATCAAATGTGATTTATTCCAAGGATGCAAGGCAAGTTCAATATTCGAAAAATCAATCATTGTAACACACCATATCAACAGGTTAAAGAGAAATCATATCATATAAACTTATGCAGAAAAAACATCTGACAAAATTCACAACCCATTCATGAAAAGACTCTTAGCACACTAGGAACAAAAATGAATTTCTTCAACCTCATAAAGAGCATCTACCAAAAATCTAAAGCTAACATCATACTTACTGGTGAAACTGGACGTTTTTCTAAGTTCTGGTATGAGGCAAGGAAGTCTGCAATCAACACCCTTAGCCAGCATAGTACTAACCAGCACAGACACTGCAAAAAGTAAGTAAAAATAAATCAAAGGCACCCAGATTGGAAATAAATAAACAGAACTATCTTTATTTGTAGATGACTGACTACAAAGAAAATAGAATCTTAAGGAATCTGCAAAAAAACTATAATTAATAAATGAATTTAGTAAGATCACAGGATATAAGATCAATAAAAGTCAACTTCATTTATATGTGGTAACAACAAACAAGAAGAAACCAATACTAAAGATGCAGTACGACTTACAACTGGCCCAAAGAACACAAAATGCTTAGGTATAAATCTAACAGAACATGTACAGAGTCTACCTGAGGACAGTTACACAACACTCATGGAAGAGATGAAAGACTGAAATGTTTGGGAGAGACATACCATATTCATAATTGGAAGACTTAACATAGCAAAGATGTTGGTTCCTACCAAATTGATCCACAGGTTTGATGCAATTCTTACCAAAAGCCCAGTGAGATGTTTTGTAGACACGGAGGGGCTTATTCTAAGCTGTTATGAAAAGGGAAAGAACCCAGAATAACTGAAACAACAATGAATAAGAATGACATGCAGTGTCATGGCCGATCACTCAGCTCAAGGAATGAAGACAGGGTGGCGCTGGCGGGGGGGCAGACATGTAGATCCATGGAACAGAGATGAAAACCCAGAAGCAGATCCACAAAAATGTGTCCAATTAATTTATGAAAAGGGGGCAAAAATAATTCAGGGGAAAAGAGAGAGTCTTTTCAATAAATGGTACTGGAACTCTATTACAAAGCTCTATTACAAAGTGATCATCAAGACAGTACAGTACTGGCACAAGAACACACACATAGATCAATGGAACAGAACAGAGAGCCCAGAAATGGACCCTCAACTCTATGGTCAACTAATCTTCAACAAAGCAGGAAAGAATGTCCAATGGAAAAAGACAGTCTCTTCAACAAATGGTGCTGGGAAAATTGGACAGCCAAATGCAGAAGGATAAAACTAGATCACTTCCTTACAACACACACAAAAATAGACTCAAAATGGATGAAAGACCTCAATGTGAGAAAGGAATCGTTCAAGATCCTTGAGGAAAACACAGGGAGCAACTTCTTCCTAGACACATCACCAAAGGCAAGGGAAGCAAGGGCAAAAATGAACTATTGGGACTTCACCAGGATCAAAAGCTTTTGCACAGTGAAGGAAACAGTCAACAAAACCAAAAGACAACTGACAGAATGGGAGAAGATATTCATAAATGACATATCAGATAAAGGGCTAGTATCCAAAATCTATAAAGAATTCATCAAACTCAACACCCAAAGAACAAATAATCCAATCAAGACATGGTTAGAACATGAACAGTCATTTCTGCGAAGAAGACATCTGAATGGCCAACAGACACATGAAAAAGTGCTCCACATCACTTGGCATCAGGGAAATACAAATCAAAACCACAATGAGATACCACCTCACACCATTCAGAATGGCTAAAATGAACAAGTCAGGAAATGGCAGATGCTGGAGAGGATGTGGAGAAAGGGGAACCCTCCTACACTGTTGGTGGGAATGCAAGCTCATGCAGCCACTCTGGAAACAGCATGGAGGTTCCTCAAAAAGTTGAAAATAGAGCTACCTTATGACCCAGCAATTGCACTACTAGGTATTTACCCTAAAGATACAAACATAGTGATCCGAAGGGGCACGTGCACCTGAATGTTTATAGCAGCAATGTCCACAATAGCCAAACTATGGAAAGAACCTTGATGTCCCTCAACAGATGAATGGCTGAAGAAGATGTGGTTCATATACACATTGGAATACTATGCAGCCATCAAAAGAAATGAAATCTTGCCATTTGCAATGACATGGATGGAACTAGAGGGTATTATGCTGAGGGAATTAAGTCAATCAGAGAAAGACAATTATCATACGATCCCCCTGATACAAAGAATTTGAGAGGCAGGGCAGGGGGTCGTGGGGGGTAGGGAAGGAAAAAATGAAATTAAGATGGGATCGGGAGGGAGACAAACCATGAGAGACTCTTAATCTCACCAAACAAACTGAGGGCTGCTGGGGGTAGGGGGGTAGGGAGAGGGTGGTGGGGTTATGGACACTGGGGAGGGTATGTGCTATGGTGAGTGCTGTGAAGTGTGTAACCTGGTGATTCACAGACCTGTACCCTGGGGCTAATTATACATTATATGTTAATAAAAATAATTATAAATAAGTAGATAAAAATGGAACTTGGGAAAATAAGCGGTGCTGCAGCAACTGCTCAATCACAGGTCGACCTAATCCCAAACTTCACTCTTTACACAAAAATTAACTCAAAACAGATCGTGGACTTAAGTGAAAACACAAACTATAAGACTATAAGAAAAAAATAGGAATCTTTGAGATCTACATAAAAATACTGGGAAGCATGATTCATCAGAGTTTCAGAAGCTGGACCCCAGGACATTAAAGCTTTTGTTCCAAGAAAGAGTCAGTTAAAAGGGTAAGACTGATTAAAGACTGGAGGAAACTATTTGCAAGTCACACATCTGACAAGGAACTTTTATCTAGAATATATATATATTTTTTTTAAGATTTCTTTTTATTTGACAGGCAGAGATCATACTTAGGCAGAGAGGCAGGAAGAAAGAGAGAGAGAAGCAGGCTCCCCGCTGAGCAGAGAGCCGACGTGGGCCTCGATCCCAGGACCCTGAGATCATGACCTGAGCCGAAGGCAGAGGCTTAACCCACTGAGCCACCCAGGCACCCCTAGAATATACTTTAAAGAGTTAAAAGTTGACATTAAAACAATTGATCCAATTAGAAAAAAGGCCAAGGACAGGGCAGACATTTCACTGAGAGACACGTGGGTGACAAAGGCCATGACGAGGTTGACCAGCTGGCCACTGGGGAAATGCAGGTCACACCCTGGCCAGGTGCCAGCACACAGGGGTCAGAAAGGTCCCTAGTATCAGGGTCCTGCTGCAGTGGTGGCCATGTGACCATCCTGGAAGGCAGGGCCTGAGACGGGTGTTGGAGAGCTAGTCAGTGTCCTCACAGCTGGTTCCTTCCAAGGCTCTGGGTGAGAATCCCTCTCCTCACCTTTCCCAACTTCGAGAGGCACCCACGCTTGACTCATGGCTCTGGCCATTTTCAATACCAGCCTTAGTGTTGCACCTTAGGATTTAAAAGCCCTTGTGATTACATTGGGTCCACCCAGATAATCCAGAATATTTTTTTAAAGATTTATTTGATTGAGATCGCAAGTAGGCAGAGAGGCAGAGAGGGGGAAGCAGGCTTTCCACTGAGCAGAGCGCCCGATGCGGGGCTCGATCCCAGGACCCCAGGATCACGACCTGAGCCGAAGGCAGAGGCTTAACCCACTAAGCCACCCAGACAACCCAAAATATTCTTAGGTCAAGGAATTCCTTCATTTCACCTGACCTTAATAGCCTCCCGTGGCCTATTCCTGGGTTCTGAGGACGAGGACATCTGCGGGGTGCTTTCTGCCTGTCACAGCACCAAGTGTGGGTAGGGCGCAGCGGAGCTAGAGCTCTCCTCCGTGGCCGGTGGGAGCGTGAAAGGACTGGAAACCCGTCTGACAGTTTCTCGTGAAATTCAGTGTCCATTTACGTGACCCAACAACTGTGCTCTTGGGCATTTACCCCCAAAGGAAGGAAAACTTACATTTACACAAAAAGCCTACTCGGGAATGCTCATAGCACTTTACTTCTAGTAGACAGACTAGAGACCACCCAAGGGTCCTGGGGTGGGGGTGGCCCATTCGCAGCCGGGGTCTGGCAGCCGGCACAGGCAGGAGTCAGCTACAGACACGTGGCGAGCTCTGGCGAACCCCCCAGTACACGAGTGAGAACTCGGTCACAGAGACACGGACAGTGTAATCCGGGAGCACGGGCTGCGGTGGCAGGGAGCCGATGAGAGTTTGCCGGCGTTAGGGATGGGGTCAGCATGCCCAGGGCAGACCCCGTGGTTCCGTGTCCCCATCGTGGCAGCAGGTACACAGAGTGGGCCATGAGCACATCACGCAGCGCTGCACACGCACACACCCACTGTGGGGCCTGGAGACCCGGACTCAGAATGAGTTCTGTGGGCTGTCCCGGTGACTGTCGGGCTGGCCCCAGGGGACAGGGACACTCCACAACTTCCTTGACTCTACCACTGACCGCGAACAACACGGTCTGAATTGAGCGGGTCCACCTGTATGTAAGTTTTTTCCGATAAATACAGCAAAAGTGCAAATGTATGTTTTCTTCCTTATGATTCCTTAGTGCTGTCTCCTGGCTTCCTGCACGGCGAGAACGCAGCACATACTACATGACACGCAAAATGCGTGGTTTTTCCACTATTGATATGGCTTCACTATCGATATGGCTTCAGTCAACAGCCAGGTAATGTGGTGGGTTGAGGGGGTCCAAAGTTGTGTGGCTGTGACCCCCTCCGTGCTGTTGGAGCACCAATGAGAAGTTAGGAGTTGACCCAAAAGCTGCCCCGGACCCCGTCTGCTCAAGTGAGGAAGACAGCCCCTGGCTGCGCATGGGGCTCCCTCCTGCTCTCCCCCTCCCGCTGGCCAGCACTGACGCTGGGATCCTGCTTTTCTGAGGGACTGGCCAGGAGGAGGGGGGTGGGGTGCTCAGAGCCCACCCCCCCCGCCATCCTGGGACCCCTACACAGGCTCTGCTGGGGCCGCCTGCTCCCACTTCACCCCCTCAACACTTCCCGGCTCTCAGGACCTGACTAGACTGACAGAGGCTCTGCCGGACTCAGACCTGCCAGGGCTGTGGGGCAGGTGGAGGTCTGGACCTCGGTCCTGGTGCTGGGGGACCACCAGCCGAACCATGTCGGCTTGGGACTGGGCAAGACAGGGTACAGGGCAGAAGCCACAGCCACCGGGGGCAATCCCTCCACAAGCAGGGCCCTCGTGCCCAAGGCAACAGCCCGGCGCAGAGGAGTTTCCAGGGCTGCTGTAACCAACAGGCTCAGGGACCTCACACAGGTTTGGCCTTAGCTCTGGAAGGACGACGTCTGACATCAAGGCGGGGGCACCCCCTTGCCTGCTCCGCTACGGGATGCATCGCCCCACCTCCCATTTCAAGGTCACATTCCCTTCTCCAACCCTGAGCCTCCAACCCCTGGCCTGCTGTTACCACGTAAGGGGACACACCCAGGTTCAGGGCGGGGAGAGAGGCCCTCTCACAGGTCACACAGTCTGCCACCTCCTATAGACCCAGCGCCCCTACTGCCCCCTCGTGGGGGCCGAGACGCAGGGCCTGGCCACTTCTCCACTCTGGGTGGCCCCTCACCTGTCCTAGGTCACGGGCTAGGACCAGTGGCACCTGAAATGGAGCTCCAGCCTCCGTGGCCACAGAGGGGACCTGCCACTGTGTGCCTCCTGTGTTGCATGTGGCCCAGCTCCTCCCTCTGCCTACAACTGAATCCCGGAGCCCTGTCCGCACAGCACCCAAGGCCCCTCCCTCTGGCCCCTGTGCCCTAAGCACATCCCTGCCCCTGGAACCTACCTGGGCCATCCCCTCAGCCAAGGCGCCCAGATGGGCCCCACACAGGGCCAGGCTGGTGGGGGAGAGGCCGCCCCTCCAGAGGTGGGTCACAGGGGAGCCCATGGTAAGCAGGCGGTGTGGTGGGGCCATGGGGTCAGCTCTGCCTCCACCACAGCCACAGCTGCCCAGATGTGACTGGCTCCCAAGTTTACGAGAACCCAGAAACTGGAACTTTTGGAAAAACCTCGTCTTCAACACCAGCAACAATAAAGACACTGTAATGGGCATGAAGTTTCCCTCTGGGAAGATGAGAAGGTTCTGGAGACGGACGGTGGTGGCGGCTGCACCAGGGGAACGTGCTCCATGCACCTGAACATAGTTACGATGGTAGGGAACAGGCCCCGAGGCCCAGTATCATTAAGGACGAGGGTGCCAAGTCCCCTCGTACCTAGAGGTCAGGGAGGAAGGCAGCCCTGAGCGAGTGGGGAGGGGCGTCCCTCTCTGAAGGAGGGGGTACTATGACAGCTGCCCCACCCTCTGGTGGCTGGACCAGGGGTCTGTGGGATCCAGGGGGTTCCTAGAGGCAAGGGGGCAGCATCCCAACCCCAGTGACGGTGCTGAGGCCTCTGTGAGGGATGATCTTGCAGCCAAGGCCCCTCCACACCTCCATGGTGCCCTCTGGCTTGGGGTGGGGTCAGGAGCCCTTCAGGCGCACACAGCTTCCGGGGTGGATGTCTGTGTGGTCACAGTGCCCGCAGGAGGGGCCCTGGAGGGGCCGACAGGTGCCCCTGCAGGACCTGCCATCCCACACACCTGGGCGCCAGCCTGCACCTTTCTGCCAGGCAAGGGCCTCTCCTCTCCAGTGCACATCAGAAGCTGCTCCCTGCTACAGCCTTCAGGAATTGGGGTCAAAGCTAAGACCTGACCCTCACGTTCAAGTCCTGAGCTGGTGGGACCTCTCCATCCCTTTCTCCTGGCCCTGGGGGGCGGTGCTCCGTGTGACCTGCTGAACCCCTCCCCAGTCCCGTCACGAGCCCAGATCACCTGAGGTTCTGATGAGCCACTTACCTCACCTGTAGACACGGGGTGCACACCATCTTGTGGCTGGTGTCAGGGGCACTGACAATCCCCGCTGAGACCGACGGGTACCCAGGATGCCCTTCGTGGCCTCTGATGATGTGTCCGGTGCTCCAGAAACACCGCCTGCCCTGCCTTAACCAAGGGGGTTGACACAGCCATCTAGAGACAAAAGCAGGGACGCACCTGGCTCATGGGGCAGTCCTGAGCCAGCCAGGTGTCCCCAAGGGAGTCTTCATGGAAGCTGCCACTTGGAGGGCAGAGTCGGGCCCCAGGGGGCCAGGTTGAGCTCCACCACTTTCCCCACCAGAGGTGGTCTCCAGCGGTGTGCCGCCAAACCCTACATCTGATGTCTTGGCAGGAAGGTGGTCTGGACACAGGGTGGGCAAGGCATCCAAGTGCCTGGGGGTTTAGGCGGGGAGGGGTCTGGAGCGCCCTGAGGGAGGGAGGAGCCCACGGAGCTGTGTGGCAGGATGAGAGCCCTGTGGCTGGTCTCACAGCAGGGCTCAGGACGGTTCCCTCTCCATGTCCCAGCCTCTGCCTCCGGTGGCCCCTCTGTGGCCCGGTCAGCCCTGGAGGCTGACAGGTGATCTGCAGGGCGGCGGCACCTTCCCCACCTCATGCACGGGTGCCAGCGAAGCCGAGCCCTCTGTGGGCCAGGCACATGCTGGACGGCTCCTTAGTCCCCTGCTATGGCCCACCAGGAGACACTCCCCAGGCCACAGGACCGTCCTGCCCCAACCCCTGGAAGGTTACCACCTGGGCAGCTTCTCAAATCCCCTACCCTACAGGAGAAGCCTCCAGCTGCTCAATCTCCATAGCCACACTGGGACCCCTCCTTGGGGAGGGGGGCCCAGGCCATTGGTTAAGTTGGCAAATGATGCTAGGGGCCTACCCCCCCATGTGCAGAGCGTCCTTCAGTGCCATGCCTGTGCTGCACGGACGGCAGAAGCAGGGGAGCCCCGTGGGGCTGGAGCAAGGAGCCAGCAGGCGCCACAGGGTGTGGGGCAGGAGTGGGTCCAACTCAAGCCTCAGGGCATCACTTCTCTGTGGCCATCAAACAGCGTTTGGATCAGAATGTCCCCAAAGGTCCATCCGCCTCTGGCAAGAAACTGTGGGAAGCAGCAGGACAGAGAAAGTCAGAGGCCTGGCCTGGTCTCCTCCAGGGAAAGCAGTCTCAGGCCGGGCCAGCCCAGCAGGACAGCATCTACCCCGGACAAGCACACCAGGCTGCCGGGGCTGCTGTCCGCAGCCGGGGCATGACTCTGTCCCACGTCGGCTAGTGTCCATGAACTGGTCCTGCCCGACACTGTCCTGGCAGGCAGCAGCAGCCCAACCCCTCAAAGCATGCTGGGGGCAAGGGCTGTTGCCGTCTGCAGCGGGAGAGGACGCAAGGCAGCACCCGGCTTGGCACTCGGTGGCTGAGGCCTGGGCAGCTCTGAGGCCCCGCACCAAGCGGACCTTGGACGGCAGGCCAGATGCAGAGTCCGAGCAGGCGAGAAGACCACCAGGCTCAAGCAAACAGCGGGGTGGGGGCAGATGGTACCAGAAGCTGGGACGAGTGCCCAACCACATCCATGTGAGCGCCAGCCTGCCCGTGCAGCAGACCCGGATTGGGTGGCTTCGGGTCTGTCCCGAAGCGGGCAGTCCCAGGCACACACGTCGGCACATTGGCACTGCGGCTGGCGCTTCCCAGACACATTTCCACATGGAACACGTACTGTTCACCCTCCCACACACTTTGGAGCAAACTGTTGAAAGATGGGGCCTCTCGTCCCCGGTGGGTTATGCCTCGTCCTGGACATCTGCATGCTAACGAACCATGCAACCTCCCTCCATTCATTCAAGAAGCACCGCCAGGTCCTACCCACTGAGCACGGTCCCCGGGGACGGGGGCGACACGATCCCACGGCGCCCTCGAGGGTGCAGGCAGATTCGAGAGCCCAGCACAGCAGGGCCAGCACTGGTCCACGGGGCGTAGGGGGAGGGGTCCTCTTCGGGACCCGCTTCGGGACCCTGTGCTCACCTTGGGTTTTCAGGACCTGCTGGAAACCCATGGGAGCTCTGCAGCCGCAATCCTTTTTTCTAGATCAAAACCTCTGATCTTTTCAAAATCACACGTCAGAGACAAGCGATGTTCAAAAGACACAGGAATCCCCCACTCTGGGGTCTGCTTTGTACAGAGCCAGGGACCTTGCAGCTGGAGTTCCGGAAACATCCACACATACACACAGAAGTCTCGGCAGCAAATGACACACACAGACACCCTGGTGCTTAAACACAAGTTTATTGCAAACCGATACTGGAAAGGGACTTCGCAGACAGGCTCTCCCCGGACCTCAGCTGACAGAGCTCAGTGGCCGATCGGCAGCGGCCGCGTCTGGAGAGAGAAAACACGCAGGCTGCACCGGCTCCAGGGCCCAGGCCGGCAGCAAGGGTCAGAGGACGCCCATGAGGACAGCCCACCATCTGCCGCGTGAGCCAGCACCTCGGCCCGGCCCACCACTCCCAGATGGCAGTGAGCCACTGTCACGACAGGCGGGGCAGGCGGAAACCAACAGTGACTATAATGTCGGACGGGGAAGACAAGGGACCACAGAGTCCACGGCTCCCCAGTCTCCCAAGTAGCTGGGGTGTGGGCGCACGCCGCACCTCGTCATGCCAGAAGACCCTCACGGCATGGCCCAGGGCCCGAGACCACCCAGAACAGTTCTCACACAAGGCGCCAGTGATGTGGGACAGGCATGCACATCCCAGAGGCCCGGAGGACAAGCCTCAGCAGCTCCGTGACCAGCCGCAGAGCCAACTATGGGGACAGGGCTCTGCATCCCCAACAATGCTCCCCCCAGCCACCTGGTGTCTGCACCTCCCTTGAGGGCACCAGAGCCACCCGAGGCTTCCCAGGCGTTCAGGAATCCCCACCCATTTCAGGCCTCCACGAGCCACACACCTGCCCCCACAGGACTCACGAGCCAGCTCCCACCTACTCGGGTGACGGGGGCTGTTCCCAAAAGGACCATCACCCAGAAAGGAGTCCCTGTCAGCCGGAAGGACAGAGACACGAGGGGAGGCCCCGGGAGACCCGCTGGCCGACAGCCCAACAAGGCCGCGGTCCCAGCTGGCGGAACAGGGGTACAGCGGACACAGGCGGGGCGCTGCGCTCTGCTCTCCCGAGGACACCCGGTCGGCTCTCTGACGAGAACTGGGTCCCACAAGAAGACATGGAGGGCAGTTCCTGCTGCACCTGTGGCCACTCGGGGCTGTGTCCCCACGTTCAGAAGCAGCGACCAGGACCCACCCTCTGCTGCTCCGCGATGGGGCTGAGCAGGCAGCAGACGCATACAAACGCCAAGCGACATCACACGCGCACAGGTGCAGGAAGAGGTCACGGCCAGGGTGCCCCCCACCCCCCGTAGGTCAGCAGCTGGCCCAGCACCCACGCCCAGCCCCCAGCATGAGGAAAGCAAGCAGAGCGTGTGCACGGCAGCCAGAGGAGAGCGGGGGGCTGGCGTCCCGCTCGCCCCATGCTGCTCCCAACAGTCCGGAGATGCAGCACCAGGTGCTGCGGGTCCGACCTGGAGAGAGACGACGACCAGAACAAACCCGCCAGCAAGTCCCTGGCGGGAAGGAGCCCGGGGCGTGCTCCCTGTCCTCCGGGCCCTAGAACTGCACGGCCCCCGGGGAGATGTTGAACATGGCCGGGTCGAATCGCTGGCCTCGGAAGGGGGAGCCCTCAGCATCCCAGCCCTTCTTCAGCATCTCATGGACTTTCTACAAACAGAAAACAGACACAGAGGTTAACGCACGGCCCAGAATGGGACTCGCTCTTCCACACGAGGATCTGCCATTCCTCCTGCCCACGGCCCCTCTCCCTCGGCATTAAGCTCAGTGAAGCAGCCGCGAGCACGGCCAACACGTGCCAAGGTTAATGGATCTCTGCCGACCTGGGGTGCACAACTGCACCTGGAAAGCACCCCACCCCCTCACAGACCCAACCACCCCTCCTCTCCAGCTCCTGCCGCCCCCTTCCAAGCCCCCACCCCACCAGCCTCTCTCTGGACAGGAGCCCCACATGAGCCGGGACTGCTGGTGAGGACTGTGTACTGGGGCCACCCAGGGTCATCCAACCCCTGCTCCCCGCCACTGCACCCCCAGGTCCTGTCTGAGCCACCAGCCAGTCCTGCTGACCCCCTACCCCCACGTTTCCTACTTCTCCCGGGGACCTGCTTCCCTCCAATTCAAACGTCCATGGCCGTGAGCTTCCCCAGATCTGGCTCCCTCACCGCCAGCTCCCGGCACGGTGCTCCTGCCTTCATGCTCTCGTGGTCCGAACCCGCTCCCCACACGATGCGTCCCTCACAGCCACGTGCGAGGACGGTCCACGTGTGCACACGCCCTCCCCAAATCCCTGCTGAGCCCAGAGGAGTCCTGACGGCAGTGCTGGTGCTCTGCATTCGAGAGCAGGTCACCTGGGCGAGGGGCACAGCAGCAACCAGCTCCCCTGTGTGGGCTCAGAGTGCCCGGCACGCACGTGCCCCAGGGCCGCATGCTGCCTCTGGCACATGTCGAGTCCTCGTGGGGCCCCCTTCGGACTCGAAGCACAGAGACCTGTCCGTGAGACGGCAGCACCGCTAAAGCTCTTCTTCAGATATGTCCCCATCAGGTGTCTGTCCCTGGGCCCGTCGGCGAGAGCCTCCTGCTCCCCACGCAGGCATACGTGGGCCTGGGTGCTCAGCCACTTGCAGGCGGCGGTGCTCGGGCCCCTCCATGGCCCCGAGCTCACACGGCTTTCTTCTGGTGGCCACAGGCAGCGGTCCCGTAACTGCCCGAGGCGGCTACCAATGCCCACGAGGGCAAGGCCCCCACCTGCGAGCTTGGTTGCGACAGTGGGAGACACAGGCCACCTTGGCCCCTCCAGCCCTGTAGGCCCGGGTGGTCAGGGAGCCCGACTAGGGGAAGGTTCAGAGACTCGGGGCAGGAGGACTGAGGCAGGAGCCAACTCGGGATTTGGGCTGCAGCCCTGGCGCCCGAGCCATCCGGCCACCTTGGCCACAAGCCGGCACCAGCACCCGACACTCCTCTCAGGGGTGCTAGAGTCCATTACCCAGCCAGCCCTGCCCGACCGGCGTGCAGTTGCACTCCCTGAGTGACCATCGTAGGAACGAGGCTGTCTGCGTGGGGGCCCTGAGGAAGGGGCGGCAGGAAGAACACCGGGAGGACCAGTGAGGATGCCTCAACCCTGAATGGCATGGGGGGACCCTGTGTCGACACAGGTGTAACAAACAAGGAACCCCGCCCCCACGAGACTGGCCCTGGCCGCTGCCCGTCACACTGAGGAGCGCACATGAGCCGGAGGGAAGCGATCCTTCCTTGCCTCAGTGACCACTTTTGGGAGCGCCACACAAGGAAGAGCGAACACACCCAGCCAACCTGCATTCCCGCCCCCGGCACGTGCTGCACACTGTGGACCTCTGCCTGCACGCAGTGTGGACGATCTCTGCCCACATGGACCCCTCCTGCCCCCTCCGCACTGGCCACCCGGACTTCTCTGGCCTCTGACGTTCCAAGGTGACTCGGAAGGATTCTTTCTTTCTTCCCGTGGGCCCTTTGGCAAGGCTGGACCTGGTTCCCCACAATTCTGCGGAGGGTCCTCTCGGGGCTCAGGGAGGGGCTGTCTGGGCACCCCCCACCCCCCACCCCGACCCCAGAGAGCCGGGCTCGCGGGCGCGGTCCCACATCTGTGCGGACCAGCTGCGCGTCCCAGCCCCGCCCCATAGCCACGGCGAGGACCCCTTGGCAGACGCCCCCAGTGGCTCCCAGCGCCCCCGCCCCCACGCCCCTCACCAGCTCGTGGCTCTGCGGCTTGCCCTGCAGCTTCTGGTGGTAATCGAAGGTGAGCCTGTCCAGCACGGCGCGTTCCTCCTCGCCCACCGTGGCCATGGAGCGCTCCTTGTTGATCTCGTCGATGTCGATGTGCTCTTCGCCCTCCAGGACGGCGCTCCACCAGTACTCGCCCACCTTACTCAGGCTCACCTGGGACATGCGGGCACACAGCACTCCGTGTGGGGGAGGCTCTCGTCGCCCCCCACCCCAGGTTCTCCCAGAGGCGGAGGACCCACGGGCGTGAGCGCCCCACACCTGTTCAGCGGCCGGGATCCCAGCCTGGCCCCCACCCCAGCCTCCCTGCACCGCCAGGGACAGGGGCCTCCGTCCACATCCTTCTCCCTGGTCCTTCCGGCTCACCCAACACACACCCAAGGACCTCCCTTGCTTCGAGCACAACCCCGAAGCCAGGGCAGCACACGGGCAGGACCCAGACAGCACGCTTCCCTGTGGGCTGGTGGCAGAACTCCTCAGGGGCCAAGAATGGGCTGGCAGGCGGCCCACTGTCCCTCACACTGTCCACGTAGTCTCCAAAAGCACAAAACTCCCAATCACACCCTGAAGGCTGGGAGGCAGGGCGGGTAAGACGGGCCTGTGCCGGGTTAGCTGTCGCTCAGAGCAGCACCCCAAGGAGAGGGTTCTTGGCCAGAGGGCAATTGTGACACCACAGACCCGGAACTGGCCCTTATCAGCGATGTCTGTGAGGACGCCATGTGCCTGAGCCCGGCGACCCTGAACGTCCAGCCCCGGCCACCAAAGCAGGGCTCCATCCCAGGCCTGCAGAAGGACTCAGGCGCAGGCACACATACAGGGCAGGCCACACAACGAGAGAATGTCTGATTAACAGCAGGGTGTCAACATCCGAGGATGGAAATAAGCCTCTCCCCCCACCGAGTACCCCAGCGGGTGCGGGGCATGAAGACAGGAGGATGAGGCCGCGGGCTCGGAGACGAGGGACTATTCCCTGCCACCACGGCCGGCGTCTGGAGTGGACTGGGTTTGCAGATGCTCCATTTAGCTGCTTCTCCAGAACTCTGCTCCCCAGTTTGTGTGTGGGGACCTGACCCGGCCCCTCTTCTCCACCAAATGCAGATCTGTGTTCCAACGCACGAGAACCTTCCAGGGGAGAGGCCTCATTGTTCCTGCTGTTCCTGGACAGCATTCCGAGGTGCTTCCAGGTCGCTCTCCCTCTGGGGGACAGAGACCCTCAGGCTCTTCCCACCTGCAGGCCCCCTGTCGTCACCCCTGCCGGGAGCACTGCACACACCTCGGAGTCAGCACCTCGTACGCCCAACCGTGCAGGGCTAAGGGCAGAGCCGATTTGCAGCCATCAGCCCCCTTCCCCCAAGGCCACGGCAAGGGTCAGCCCCGCACCGCCAGGAGCTCCGCCGCTGGCCCTTCCACATGGACGGAGAACCACAGAGTTCCCGGGCAGGATAGGCCGACTCTACAAATAAGGAGCTCCTGGGCCCTGTTGCCTGCACAGGCCCTTCGCAAACCCAACAAAATCCAAGAGAAGCCAAGCATGACCTTTAAAAACACCACGTTTCGAGATGAAACCAGTCGATGGTTCCGACACAAGCAATTCAGTACGCTGAGCTGGGTGCGGGGCAAACACTGCCGTTGTCTGCTTCAGAACACCGTCCTCGGCCTGAAAGGAGCCCCACGCCACCGTGTCTTCATGCTCCCCTCCCCCACCGCACACACCAGGTGCCCTGTCCCCCCGCTGCTTGCACTCAGCGTGCTGTCACCGCGGTCCGTCTGCGCCGCCCAGCAGCCAGGGTCACAGGCAGGAAGGGGCGCGCTGCTGTAGTGCTGGTTCACGGTTCCGTGCCCGAAGATGGCGCCATCCTTCCGCGTGCCCGTTTCCCAGTGTTTTCCTGAACAGCTGATCAGGAAGCGCCACGGTGTTGACCGTCCCGAGCGCTGAAGGCCTTTAGGTAGACGGGTTTCCAGGCTTCCAGCGCTCGCCAAAACGCAGAGGTCCCCAAGCCCACAGCTGGGACGGATGATGCACGCTCTGTGACCTTGCTGGCCGCCGAGGAGACAAGCAGCAGGACAGCACTTCTCACCAGGAGACCGAGCGGGACAGAGGAAGGAGTGCGGGCAGCCCAGCCACGGTAAGTTAGGGTCACACAGGGACTGGCGACCCCACACACGGCGCAGGAGCGCATCCGCTGGCACATGGCCAAAGACTATGGTGAGCCTGTAGCTTCGCTGTCGAGAACCGAACATGAGGGGACGACCTAAGTCATCTGAGAATGTGGGGGCACACCCCGCACGCACACACTCGGGGTTCACGGCAGACTCACGCTCGGCGAGTGCTAAGCCGGGCAGGACCCGCCCCAGCAGAGGGGGCCGCTGGCACCACCTGGGGGGAAACAAGGACAGGGCGCGGGGCGCCTCTGGGACAGCATGGCACGGGGGAGGCGCTGACTCCACGTCTCCTAGCCGAGAAAGCCTGCCTGAGAGGCAAGCAGCCTCGTTTAACATTCCTGAGTGTGGGAGGGAGGGAGGCAGGCAAGAGCTGTCATCCGGTTTTAGCTGCCACCCCTGCCTGCTGGGAAGCCTGCCGGGCGTGTCTGATGCATATCCACTCAGGCAACGAGGGCCTCGCCCACTGGGAGGTCGGAGGCACAGGGGTCACAGACTCTGGGTCACCCCTTGTGGTCCACGCGGCCCTCAAGGCAGTCTTGCCCCTCGGGGCCCCATATTCTCTCCATCCAGAGGGTGGAAGTCCAACATCGAGGCATTGCAGAGCTGGGCTCCCTCCCGAGGTCTCCAGGGACAGGCGTCTGCCTGTCTTCACGCCAGTCCTCCTGCAGCCCCAGCCTCCCTCTTTTCTCTCGTAAGGTCCCATTTGCAGATTCCAGGCTCTGGCGAGGACACTGGAGCTCATCACGGCCCGCTACAGGCCTTGGCCCGTGACTGTGTTCCTCAGCAGCCCTGGTGCCCGTCACAGGGCCTGGCCCTGAACCGTCAGCAACCTAGAGATGTCAGCGGATGGACCAACCAAGACTCTCAGCCTCATCCTAACGGTCGGGAGCAGAGCTCCCGTGCGGCTGACGGGACTACCGAAGCCAGGCAGTTCCAAGCGGAGCTGAGGTTTGCGGCAGGCGCGGCAGCTCCATAGCCCGCCCTCGAGGCCCCAGGGACGTGGCACATGCTCCCAGCAGCAAAAGCAGTGAGGGTCTTCATGCATCAGAGCAACATGCTTGCTCAGCTGCGGTATCATCTCAGATACGTGACCCCAAACACCACCAACAAATGAGCCACGAAGCTCAGAATATGACCCGTGGTCGGGAGGAGAGGCAGGGAGAAGTCCCACATCCCATGGGCAGGGCACACCTGCTGTGCCGGGGCCGTGCGGCCGGGCAAGCCCGGGGGGGAGCACGGGCAAGTGGTGGGGCCCTTGCACACGCAGTGCCGGCTGCTGACAGGCAAGCTGCTCTGGGTACTGCAGGCAGGAACCCATCCAGCACCTGTGCACCTGAGAGCTCCCACACGGGCCCTGCCAGCAGGGGTCAGCGGGGAACACTCCCAGAAGTCACATTCGTGGGCAGCGCCAAGTGCACCTCTGCCCGTGGCCAGCTCCACCTGGCTGAACTCGCAAACTAGGAAGGCCAGTGGCAGCAGGACACCACGCGGGCGGACGGGAGGAAGGCCTCCCTCGGCCTCACATGTGTCCCCCCACCCCCTCCGGGGCGCCCTGCAGTCACAGACGGAGGCAGAGAGGGAGGGAGCAGGTGGGCTCTGGGGCAGGGGTCCGGCTCCGCCTTGGGTGAATCACAACCCTGTGGTGCCTCCGGTGTCCCTGCCTGTGAGACGAGCTTCTGGGAAGTTAAACTGGCTCCAAGTGCGCTTAGAAATGGCAGCTGGGTGACAAGGAGCTCACCATCTGCCACGAGCCCCAGCCGTGTCCAGCCACTCGCACGCAGAACACAGCAAACGGCAACATGGCCGTGACGAAGTCACAAGTCATCTCTACCAACCGAAGGCTGGACCAGACGAGCCTAGGGATCCCACAGCGGTAACAGAAAGTACGCCGGCGGCAACCCTGACGGCCACCAGGACAGTGGCTGGGAGCCTCAAGCACCAGCGAGCGCACGGCCAGCCTGTGTCCACGGAGACGCGGCCTCACACATCCTGGCAGTGGCATCATGGCAGACAGCGTGCTGCTGGCTTCCTGGACATGCTCCTCGTGGGTGCGCACGAGCAGGTGCCCCTGGGCCTCTTTCGGGGGCACAGCCCGGGAGCCACCCTCTACCCTGTCCGTGGGCAGCGGCACCCCGGATCTCGGGTCTCGGAACTCCACAAGGATGGGATGAGCCTTCGGCCGCTGGGAGGCTGGGGTGCAGTAGTGAGGAGACCCTGACTTTACCTCCCACGGCCCCGTGAAGCACAAGGAAGGCCAGGCCTGTGCAAGCACTCTGCAGCCGGGAGGGCCCAGAGATACAACTGGCCACGGGGCCGGAAAGTGGGAACAGTTCAGGTGTACTGGGGGACATGGAGGCATGGCGTGACGGCGAGAGGGGCAGAGCCCCAGGACAACGACTGTCCCATTCCCCCAGAGAGGAGCAGGGGCCTCGGAGGGCAGGGCTGGGCGCAAAGCAAGGTTGAGAACAAGAACAGGTGGACTTGGCCTGTCCCCATGACCTGGTGTCCTCATCATGCAGAGGGGCCCCGTGAGAGCTCCCCTGCACGGCAGACCTCTCCCCGTGGGCACCCGGCCTGCGAACGTGAAACTGAAACTTCCCTTCCCTGCTTCCAGCGCGTGAAAGGAGTGGGTCTGTGTGAAACCCTGAGGTTCTGTCACAGACCTGACCTGATCTGTCCTTGACGATTTGCACTCTCTCGGCAGACTGTGCATGAGGCCCTAAGGAGGGGGACGGGGCCACCGAAGACGCCGGGAACGGGAGCACTAGAGCTCTCTGCTTGGCTTCTGCAGCCCCAAGGAGCACGGGCCACCAAGCTCCCCTCTGTCAAATGAGCCGGTCTGTGTGAACCTGCTGGCTCTGCACTCTCCGGGAGGACGTCCGTGAAATTCGATCTGCCTTCCAATTTCTCACTCATCTGGCTCTGCCTCAGATGTAACCAGGTCGTGGGCGAGCGGAAGCCTCTGGGACTGAGGGGGCATCCCATGCAGGCACAGCCACGCTCTGGGGGTGACCCCACAGGAACTCCGCCGTGGTCAACACGTGTGGCCACCATGGGGGGCAAGGACGGAGGACCAGGCACTTCACCTTAACATGGGCTCCACTCCAGAGAACCACCTGCTGGGACTCCACGGGGCCAAGGCCAGCAAGGGCACCCCCAAGCCGTGCCCCGGACAGTGAGAATCCAGGCCTCGCGGTGGTGTGGCCTCTACCCCCTCCCCGAGCTCCAGCACCGAGCCCACACTCACCAGGACGCACTTGCCGGGCTCCAAGCTCCACAGGGAGCTCTCAGTGTTGACCTTGTGTGTGAACTTCCCTTCCATGAGGACGTGCTCCCCGTCCCCCTCCAGCACAGCCACCCGGATGGAGCTGCTGCTCAGGGCCACCGAGACCTGGAACCGAGCAGAAGGGAGTCACTCTGCTGGGACGGTGGCGCCCGGCATGTTCCCAAGCAGAACCTGGCTGCAGACCACGGAGGAGCCAAGAGGCAAGGCCATCCTGGGGGTCTGCGGGCATTCTGGACGAAGAGCATCCTACCCACCCAGCAGCATGGGAGCAGCCCGCACACCGCCATCTCCTTCAAGAGAACGTTACTGGAAGTTCTGTTTCAACATGCGCAATGACGACTCAGGGAAAACTGCTGGTTTTCCACGGAAATCCCTTCTCCAAAGGGGAGACCAATGCCCATGGCTGAAAGCAAGCATGGCTGGTGCAGGTGTGGGGGTGCCTCCTACCCCATCTTGCTGTCAGGCCTCGTCAGCAGCACAGCCCCAGATGATGCCCAGGAGGGCCGAACCCCCACATGTCCGCCCGGTCTCCAGCCATGAGCCACTGTGCCTTCCCCAGGGACAATGAGGCCGACACCACTTTTCTCGAAAAACCCAGGCTCTCAGTTCACCACCCTCTCATTGGGGACACTTGTCCTGATCAGTCTCTCCCCACTTCCCCGTCATCTGTCTCCACAACCATACTGGGACCTGCTGGGACCCTGGCTGGCAGCGTCCAAAGCTCATGAACCCCTGGAGTTCCGTCAAGTCAGTAACTGGAAGAGGAAAGCACGCAGAACTCGTCACTACGCCATTTCAATTCTTTTTAAACTCTAAAATGTGTGTTGTACTGCAGAATCTTTTTATGACAGCGTCTGCATAATGCGTGCATTACCCAAACAGACACTGGAGGGGGGAAATAAGGCCTGGGGGGGGGGATCCATCTGCTTTTGTTTGGAGACGACCCTCCCACATGGCTTGCTAAGTGCTCGCTGAACGCTCGTACGACATTGAGCAGGAACTTTCCAAGGCCCGGAGTACTGGAGCTCAGCTCCTGTAGCCTAACTGCACTGCAAATGCCCTCCCGTGGAAGATGGACCGTAGAGACGGCTCTGGAGTCGGCACCCTCAGGCGGCTTTCTGGCAAGACAGCAGGAGCTCCTGGACTGAGCGGGCGGGGACGAAAGAGCTCCTACAGAGTGGAGTGACCCACGGCCCACACTGTGCCCAAACCCAGGGCAGGGGCGTCTTGTGGGCACAGCTGCCCCCTTACCCCACCTCTGCGGGTGTCCCGTTCATTTGTCTGGCAAAGACATGGGCACAACCCGGCTTACTCGGCATCCCACAGCCAACTCAAGAGTAGCCTGGCACACTCCCAGATGGTGTCCCTGACCATGAACTTGGATGTGCGGTGGAGGCGCCACAGGAGCAAGCTCACTTTAATAAAATCCTCCCAGCCAACTTTACATAACACGGTAATTTCCAAATTTGGGCAAGCTTCTCACACTGCAAGGCTTGCACAACAGGGGATGAGCCAAAGCACCAAAGGGGACCCAGATAGGAGACGCTTCCAGTTCGAGATGTCACTCTGGGGAGGGTGATCGTGTGTGTCCCAGCCTCTGTGACCCACAGAAAAGACAGGAACAAGGCACAAAGAGAAAACCGCCCCCAGACAATGCAAGGGAGGAAGGAGGAGGAGGAAATGAGGAGACAAGGAGAAGAGCAGGGACGGGTGAAGGGTCTGCTGGTCTGCATCTGTGAGCCTCAGCTGCGCGCGGCTTCCGGCTGGCAGTTGGCAGGTAGGGAGGACGGGAGCAGAGCTGCTCAGAGTCAGCCTTGGGACAGCTGTGGCAGCCTAGTCTGAAGGGACAGGACCCCACTGTGGTACAGACCGATGGGGGCCGTGCTCCAGAGACACCAACCAGCAGTCTGAGGGGACTGTGTGGGCAGTCAGCCCCATGTGCTGTAAGTAAGGCTAGCCAGTCGACCCCTTGGCTCTCGGCAGCCGTAGAGCAGCAGACCTCAGATACATAATGGAGAAGACAATCAACACCATCCCCTACTCAAAATAATGGAGAAGATATATTTTTTAATTAAAAAAAAAAAAAAAAAAAAAACTACCAGGGAATTAAGAAAGGCATCCTTAAAACCAGCAGCATTAAAAAACAAAGACTTAAGGGAAAAAAAAAACAAAAACACAAAGACTATAGGATGAATAGGAAAAAAGAAATTCTAGAATATTTCCAGTATATATCCTCAGAGAGGTGTGAGAGGTATGACTATGGAACTAATATGAAATATGAAAATAGAACAATCACATACACACACCACTTAGAATTAAATACACAGAAGCTAAAACAGAATCTTAAAAAAAAAAAAAAAGAAAGAAAGAAAGAAAGACAGACTGGAAAACAATTAAAAAAACATCAAGGTAGGGGCGCCTGGGTAGCTCAGTGGGTTAAAGCCTCTGCCTTCGGCTCAGGTCATGATCCCAGGGTCCTGGGATCGAGCCCCACATCGGGCTCTCTGCTCGGTGGGGACCCTGCTTCCTCCTCTCTCTCTGTCTGCCTCTCTACCTACTTGTGATCTCTATCAAGTAATAAATAAAATCTTAAAAAAACAACAACAACAACATCAAGGTAGAGACAAGGACAGATCTGGGCAGAGAGGGTGGGGAGGGCAGCAACAAGACAATGCTCCCGAGTGGAGGAAAACGTGCCTTCGGACAAAAGCGCACCAAGAGCTGTGCAGAAGGATCGAAACACGATGCACACAAGCGCATGCGCTCAGAACACTGAGAATCCGAACTACAGCCCTAAAAATTCCAAAGACCAGGGATAAAAGTTTACTCACAAGAACCTGAACCTTTAGAAGAGCTCTCTAGAAACAGTAACACTGGACACAGGACGACAGGCAGGCAAGGCCTTCAATCTGCTAAAAGGAGAATTTTTTTGAAGTTAGATTTGCATTAACACCCAAACCATGAAATATGGGAAAGTTTAAAATAACTAAAATTTAAGACATTCAAGAATCCCTTACTTACAATGTACCTTGAAAAAGTTCCTTGAGACAACAGCCCAGCAAAATGAGGGAAAAAACCAAACCAAAGGAAGACCTGGGGAGAAGGGGGCCAAAGGCACAAACGGCCATTAAGAAGGTCAGTGAGGCCTGGACCTCCTGCACAGCATGGTGACAGCCACTCACAACATGGTACCGTGCGTGCAGAAGCTGCTAAGAGAGAACTCCAACACTCTCATCGCACACACACAAAACTCTACGTACAGTCACAAGTGTAAGAAATTCTACCGGGGAGACCATTCTGCAATACAGGTATCAAACAAAGCCTTATGTTATACCCCAAAGCTAATACGGTGTTATATGTCAATTATATCTTAATAAAACTGGGTGTGAAAGAAGATACAAAAGGGATCCAAAACACTGAATTTAATCTAGAAGTACAGTGAAAGGAAGCTCCAGGACGGGAGCTATACAGCAGAACTGAAACACAACTGGTCCAGACTGGAATCAGGTGACAGGACTTCAGGACAAGCAATTCTAGACAAATACACTGTACTAGTGAGTCTGGATGATTTGGACATTACGATGAAAGGATACTATTTTTTACAAGTTAAAAAGAAAGCAAGAAACACCAGGAAAACAAAAAGCTACCCAAGAAATTCCTGATCCAAAAATGAAAATAGTAGAGTAACACCTTCAAAAAAGCTCTTTCAAAAAAGCAACAAGAACATTGGCAAAAACTGTCAATATGTACTTTTTCTGAACTTTGAAAACTAACCAAAGGTTTGCAGGAACCCAGAGAGCATTTAATCATGAAGAACAAGCTTTATGACATTTTAACTTACCCCTAGATCCATTCTCACTCTCTAGCCCCTTGGTAATCTACATTCCCAGTACAGCCTGGCAGCCATCAGAGGGAGCACAAAGGAGCTAGAGCTCCTTCAAAGCTTCATTCCCAAAGAACTCTGATTACTTGAGCTGTGGGATGGTTCCCTAGAAGACCCCACTTGTTAGGCTATTTTTAAATGGACTCAGAAAAGCCTTTTCCCCACGAAGTGTTTGTTGAAAACAATTAGAGGCAAGTATTTTAACTTCACAGCTGACTGAAATAGTGGATAACAGCTGAGGCGAATATGGAATATAATCTCCTTGGAGATTTTGAAAACTTGGGACACATGAATGTGTAGACCATGTGTAGGCTCAGAAAAGGCCCTTTAGTTAGTGAGGTCCTAACCTCTCATCACTGGCCGACTTTGAGACTCAGCATGCACAAGTGGAGGCTAAGGCAAAATTTTCAACTGCTAGGCTAAGTGTTAAAGGCAGGTCCTAATACATACATGGAGTCCCTTGGGAGAGAAATTCACTGGTTCTAGGTGTTTAACAAAGTCTGTCCAATCAATCATTTGCTAATCACTAAGTTCACCAAGTAGAGACTTCACTGACCACACACAATAAAGAATACAGACTTTAGAAAATTAGTTCAGAAGAGTCATCAAAGAAACCAAGAACAATCACATCAAGTACCAACAGCAACAAACCATGAGGAAAAGAGAATCTGAGTCCCAGAGTTGCCACATTGCTATTTAAAATGCTAATTTTCAACAAAAAAAAAATGACAAGAGTCACTAAAATAAAAAAAGATAGCCCATACACATGAAACAAAAGCAAACAATAAAATCTGTCCCCAAGGAAGTCTAGATCTGGACTTAGGAGAAAGTCTATAAATCAGCTATTGTAAATATACTAAAAAAACTAAAGAAAACCATGTGTAAATAACTAAAAGAAAGTATGAGAATAGCATCTCATGAAGAATATCAATAAAGCAATAGACACTACTTTTTTTAAAAGAACCAAATATAAGTTCTGGAATTTAAAAGTAATTAGGTAAAAAAACTGAAGCAGAAGATCTACGTGAGGGTCTCAAAAGTAAATCACAGCAGTCAGAAGAAAGAATCAGGAAATCAGAAGTTCAGACAAATGAGATTACTCCGTCTGAGGAAGAGAAAGAATGAACAGAGCCTCAGAGACCTGAGGGACACACTAAGCACAACACGCACAACAAAGCCACAGACGGAGAGGAAAGTAAAAGAGGGCAGAAAGAATATATGAAAAAAATGACTGAAAACACACATTCATGAAGCTCAATGAATGCCAAGTAGGATAAATTCAAAGAGATCAAGACCTAGATGATCAAAATCAAACTGTCAAAAAAGTTAAAGACAAAGAAAGAATCTTTGAAGTAGAATGAAAAGCAACTTCTCACGCAGGAGGGCTCCTCAACAGGAATAACAGCTGATCTGTCATGAGAAAGCACATAGGCCGGGGCGCCCGGGTGGCTCAGCTGGTGAAACATCCACCTTTGGCTCAGGTCATGACCCCATGTGGGGCTCCCTACTCAGCAGGGAGCCTACTTCTCCCTCTCCCTCTGTGTACCCCTGCTCCCCTCTCGTGTTCTTTTTCTCTCTCAAATACATAAATAAAATCTTGAAAGAAGAGAGAGAGAGGAAAAAAAGAATGGGAAAAAAAAAGGAAGGAACAAGCCATGCAGGCTAGAAAGCAGTGGGGGAGGGGGTATTCAAAGGATGACGGGAAGGCATGTCAACAAAGAATTCTCTATCAGGCAACACTATCCTTCAAAGATGAAGGAAAAATTAAGTATTTGCAGATTTAAAAAACAAACAACAACAAAACCCTGAGAGAATTCATCCCTAACAAGCCTATCTTTTCTTACATAACCCCTGCAAGAAACTAGAGAAAGTTCTTCAGGTTGAAATGAAAGGACACTAAATAGTAACTTGAATCCATGGGAAGAACTAGAGAGTGCTGGTGAAGATAAATATAAAAGACAGGGTAAGTGTACCTTGTGTTAACTCTTTCTCTCCTATTTAATTTAAAACAACTGTACCACCAGGAACAGAGAACAGAAGTTATCATATAAAAGCCAATTCCGGGTACACATTAAAATTAAGTTGTATTGGGGCGCTTGAGTGGCTCAGTGGGTTAAGCCACTGCCTTCGGCTCGGGTCATGATCCCAGGGTCCTGGGATCGAGCCCCACATCGGGCTCTCTGCTCAGCAGGGAGCCTGCTTCCTCCTTTCTCTCTGCCTGCTTCTCTGCCTACTTGTGATCTCTGTCAAATAAATAAATAAATATTTTTTAAAAAATTAAGTTGCATCGATCTGAAACATGAAATAGATTGTAATCCCAGAGAAAAACTAAGACAATAACCAAAAAATATAGTTTAAAAAAAAAAAAAAGAGAATTAAAATACTCTCCAGGGTGCCTGGGTGCCTCAACCGGTTAAGAGCCTAACTCTTTGGACCTGGGTGGCTCAGTGGGTTAGAGCCTCTGCCTTAGGCTCAGGTCATGGTCCTGGGGTCCTGCATTGGGCTCTCCGCTCAGCGGGGAGCCTGCTTCCCTCTCTCTCCACCTGCCTCTCTGCCTACTTGTGATCTCTCTCTGTCAAATAAAATAAAATCTCTTTTAAAAAAAAGTGCCTTTTTTTTTTTTAGTAAAGATTTTATTTATTTATTTGTCAGAGAGAGAGGGAGAGAGCAAGCGAGCACAGGCAGACAGAGTGGCAGCAGAGGCAGAGGGAGAAGCAGGCTCCCTGCCGAGCAAGGAGCCCGATGTGGGACTCGATCCCAAGACACTGGGATCATGACCTAAGCTGAAGGCAACCGCTTAACCAAATGAGCCATCCAGGCGTCCCAAAAGTGCCTAACTCTTGATTTCAGTTCACACCATGACCTCAGGGTCCTGGGATTGAGCCCCACTTGGGCTCCATACTAGCAGGGAATCTGCTAGAGATGCTCTCTCTCCCTCTGCCCCTCCCCGGCATGCTCTATCTCTCACTCTTAAAAAAAGAAAAAAAAATCTTAAAAAGTAATAATAATAAAAATAAATAAAACACCACACTAGAAAACTGTTATTTAACATAAAAGAAAGCAGTCATGGAGGGAAAAAAAAGAACAAAAATTTCAAAACTTACTACAAAGAAACAATCATCAAAACATAAGGCATAAGGATAGACGTACAGATCAACAGAATAGAATTTAAAATTCAGTAATAACCCTACAGATTCGCAGTCAATTAATTCTAAACAAGGGTGGCAAGGCAACTCAATGAGGGAAAGACTATCCTTTCTAATACATGCATCTACAACAAATGGATACTGACATGCAAAGAATGAAGTTAGACAACTCTGTCAAACCTGGTCCAAAACTGAACTCAAAATTAATCAAGAATCTGTATGTAAGAGCTAAAACTATAAAACTCTTAGAAGAAAACAAAAATGTAAACATACATGTCCTTGGATTAGCCAATGGTTTCTTAGATATGCACAAGCAACCAAAAATAAATGAATAAATAAATTCTAGACCCTATCAAAACTAAAGATTCTCTTGTGCTTCAAAAAAACACTATCTCTGGGCCCCTGGGTGGCTCAGTGGGTTAAAGGCTCTGCCTTCGGCTCAGGTCATGATCTCCGGGTCCTGGGATCGAGCCCCACATCGGGCTCCCTGCTCAGCAGGGAGCCTGCTTCCTCCTCTCTTTCTCTCTGCCTACTTGTGATCTCTGTCAAATAAATAAATAATTAATTAATTAATAAAATCTTTTTAAAAAACACACCATCTCTTAAGAAAGTAAAAAGAGGGGCGGCTGGGGGGCCCAGTCAGTGAAGCATCCACCTTTGGCTCGGGCCAGTGATCCCAGGATCCTGGGACCGAGCCCCCATGTTGGGCTCCCTGCTCAGCGGGGACCCTGCTTCTCCCTCTGCCTCCCACTTGGGCATGCTCTCCCTCTAAGTAAGTAAGCAAATAAATAAATAAATAAATAAGATCCTTTTTTAAAAAAAAGTAAAAACACAACTCATGGAGACGGAGAAAATACTTGCAAATTATCTAACAACAGTACAGTATTTACACTTAAAAGGAACTCTTAAAATTCAACAAAAAGACAATCCAAACACCTATTTTTTTTTTCAAAGACCTATTTTTTAAAAAAAGATTTATTTATGGAGCGCCTGGGTGGCTCAGTCGGAGAAGCGTCTGCCTTCAGCTCAGGTCATGATTTTAGAATCCCGGGATCGAGTCCTGCATCGGGCTCCCTGCTCAGCACAGAGCCCGCTTCTCCCTCTGTCCCTCACTCCACCTGTGCTCTCTCTCTCAAATAAATAAATAAAATCTTAACAAAAAATAGAAATACAAATAAAAACATTTGTTTTAGAGAGAGAATGCAAGAAAGTGTGCATGTGTGAGTTGGGGGGAAGGGGGCAGAGAAAGAGGGAGAAAGAATCTCAAGCAGACCCCCCACTGAGCGCAGAGCCCGACCCAGGGCTCAACCCCCCGACTCTGAAATCATGAACTGAGCTGAAGCCAAGAGTCAGACACTTAACCAACTGAAACACACAGGAGCCCCCAAAATAAAATTCATTAAAGGGCATTCGTTGTGTTATTATCTATAATGGCAGAAGGTTGAAACAGCCTCAGTGCCAATCCCCAGGGGACTCAGTTCGTGCCCAGCTTGCTGCCAGAAGGGACAGAGGCTGATGGGAGCCTGGGTGCAAGGGGCTGTGGGCTCGGGGCACCCGCGGGGTTCCGGCAGCCTGAGCAGGCCTGCTTCAAGTACAGGGACGTGGCAGCCGGTGCCAGAGCCCGGAGCCGCCCGGCGTGGCCCGCACGGGGAAGAGGGGCAGAAACATGTCATCGCACTGGGGGCGGGGAGTGTGTGATAGCACACGCTCCTACTTGGTCGCATGCATGTCATCTGCCAGAACGTCCCAGCAGCTCACACGTGATGCTGGGGTGGAGGCGGGCACTGGGAGAGGACAAGAGGGCGGGCTCAGGAGAGACACGCTCGGCCAGCCGTGCCAGCGCTCTGCAGAGACGACCATCCTGGGCGCCAAGCGCCGTGCGGAGCAGACGGGAGCCCCGAGCCTCCGCGCCCGAGGCCAGCTCTCCCGACACCCTCCAGGACGGGAATGCGGGTTCGGAGCTTCCAGACAAACCCCACCGGCTGCCCCGAGCTCAGGGGCAAAGCAGTGCCGTACAAGACATGCTCAGAAGCCCAAGCACTGTTCTGGAAGGTTCCTGCGAATACACAGACAGCGTGAGGCACAGCCGTGAGCCCCCCGGCCGGCAGGACATCACCGCTGGCAAAGACCAGCCCCACCACGGCAGGAAGCAGCGCACTGAGGACAGGATCTGCTCGTCATTCGGCTACTCGGCCGTGACTCTGCAGCAACGCCGTGACACTGTCCCCCGAAAGGCTGCAGGCAGACAGGCAGGGTCCCAGTCCCCACTCCGCCACCGTTCTACCAGACGGTCTGTGGCCTCGACACCAGCCAGACAGGTTTAGACCCCCAGTCTCCGCGCTCCGGCGTCCTGGCATTGCAGTGCTAGGACTCGGTGCCAGGCCAGGGTCCCACCTGGCCCCGGCCGACACGGGCAACACGGCGACGCCTGTGGTGACCATGTGGCTCCTTCTCCCCGCTCCACACCGAGGACAGGGACACCACTTTCCTCAGCAGAGCTGACCGCGTCTCTCTCCCACAGGAGACCAGAGCTTCACCATGAGTTCTTCCCCAGGTCGCCAGCCGACGGGCTGCGGGACGCCTCCCGCACACGCTCTCTCCTGTCTGCCGCCGCCACAGAACCCGGCCTGGAGAGGCGACACTCTGCTGCTGCGGGGACGGGCGCGGGGGCCCTTCGTGAGCACGTGGTCCGCCCCCTGCCACCCCCACCCACCAGTGTGACTTCGTCCCCGAGCGGCAGCGACCACAGCTGCTGTCACGATGGCATCTGACAGGTGCCACAGACAAAACCCAAAATAAACACTGCCCCCGGGTAGCTCAGGGGAGAGCTGGAGGGCAGCCAGTCTAGAGGAACGCCACAGCTCAGGGGAAAACCCTTAGGCCAGCAGAAGCCAAGAAACACAAAATAAACCTATTCCCAAGTTTAACATGAGTCATGGCAAAAGTGCTTAGATCAGGGGCGCCCAGGGGGCTCAGTGGGTTGAGCCTCTGCCTTCGGCTCAGGTCACAATCCCAGGGTCCTGGGATCGAGCCCCTCATCCAGCTCTCTGCTAAACGGGGAGCCTGCTTCCCCCTCTCTCTGCCTGCATCTCTGCCTGCTTGTGATATCTGTAATAAATAAAAATCTTTAAACAAAAAAAATAAAATAAAAAATACTCAGATCACTAAAACAATGAGAGACCACAGAGTTTTAGGAGCAGGCTGCCACGTGGGAGTAACTCAGAGACAAAATCCCGAGCATCCTGGTCACAGGAGAGACTCCACGCCCGCGCGAGGTGACAGGCGTCCGGCAGACCGGCCGCAGACCGGGATCGAATCGCTGAGTGGCGTGTCTGACCCCAGCACGTCAGCCGCTCCCCGGCTAAGAACACCAGACGCCACGCTGACCTGACAGGACGGCCCTGAAGGAGGCGGCTTCCCGCACGTCAGACAGGGGCCGCCAGACAGGCCGGCAGCAGGCATCGCACTCACGTGGACACGGCCCCTCCGTGCGGTGCCATCAGCACTGGGAGCGCAGCCGGCCCGGGACACCCTCGCTGGGTCACTGTCCACCACGGCCTCCAGGGCATACCCCGGGCGCCGCGGAGCGTCGGCAGGAAGGGGTCCGGGCCCGAGCCAGCGTGGACCACCCTGCACGGCCCCACCGCTGCCGACAGTCACCACCTGAGCCCCACGGACGTCAGCTGCAGAGTGGCCATCTCGTCCGAGTCCTGGGGGCCAGCGCAGGCCCCGTGAATATCTCCTGCAGGAACAAGCAAAGCCCAGGGCTGCCCTTGGTGAGTGAGGGTGCATCATCCCAGAGCTCAGGCCACCCTCACGGCAGGAAGGATGGATGTGACCCCCAGGTACAACGGCCTGTCCCTTGGGCGACGTGGTGAAGGGCAGCAGGGCCCCCACAATACAGCTCGTGGCAGAGCAGAGTCAGGAAGACACACTGCCGTCACCAGCATGTTCACCTCCTGGGCAGAAAGAACAGCGGAAGAGGTCAGGTCCCGAGTCTCCAGAGCCAAGAGAAAATCACTAGTTTTGGGCCGGGCCTGACAAAAGTTCTTTTGGAGACACTCCAGAGGTTCCTGGATAAGTCAGGAGACAGTCAGTAAGTCAGCAAAGTCAGTAGTACGTTTCATAATTCCTTCACCTGTGCACAAAGCAACCCCACCAAAAAATGAGCCCTGAATCAACACCTGCCCCCATAAACCCTCAGAAAATGCCAGGCAAAGTGCTCCCCCAGGAAGGCTGCCTGCACCAGCCAGCATGACCTACCAGCACCAAAGGGGACAGGGTCAGCAGAGCCAGATCCTGTGCAGGTGACCCACAGTCACCAGGTCTTGCTTTGGATCCCAAAGTCCACCTGATCAGGGTCACTGACCCTGGCGAGATCTCCTGGGACAGGGTGGGAAGAGGGGTGAAGGGGAAAACGAGGAACTGTGCCATGACAGCCAGCCACTTCCACATGGAGCCACGAAGCCCCTGCAACAGAACAGAACAGGCCGCCTTCACCAGACGCTGGCGGGAGGCAGGCTCCTGCACCCCAGGCGGGCCCGTTACAGGTAGAGCCTGGCAGTCTGGGGTCGGCACGCAGAGATGGGGGAATTGGAGGGCCGTGTACCGCCCAGCCTGGCTCACATATATCCAGACCAGCAGGATTCAGTGCCACTTCCCGTGACAGTCATTTCCAGAAAACATGCCTGCAGCTCATGCAGGAGCTCCGTTTCCTGTGCTCCGGGACCTTCTCTTGGGAAGAAGCCGACAGTGCTGCTCGGACATGCGGGAAAGCAGCACGGGCTTCAGAGGCTGACACCCCTGCACCAACCACGGCCTCACCCAGCCATCGCCACCCAGACGCGCTCCAGCGCACTCATTGTCCGGGCCCGGCCAGCTGGGGACACGGTAAGCTCGGTGTCAACCTGAGAGGCTGAGCGGGCCCCCGGCCTCAGTGTCCTGCCTACGGCATGTGGCAGGCGCTGCTCCCCTCGCAGGTCGCAGGCTCGTGTGACGCCTAAAGCAAGGACGTGCCCCATCCGACAAACGTGAGATGCTTTACGCTCATCCCACTTCACAGACCACATGGGGCTTTTCCCTTTAAAGTGAAGCCCACCTACTTACAACGAGTAAACGCGTCTCCCACTAAAAGATCCCATTTCTACTCATGTTCCCAGAGGAGGGGAGACCACCTTGAGCTGTGAGCACCACCGGTCCGTGGGGGAGCCCCGCAGAGCCAGGACCGGGCGGCCACATGCCACCGCAGAGCCCAGAGGTCCCTACTCAGGACATCACTTTCTCCACCTGTGAGACGGGCCTAAGGACCACCCTGCCTCCTCTGTGGCGCTTTCCGTGAGGATGCCGTGCAACGAATGACCCACGGGACAGCAGGGGCACAGGACAGCAGCATGGCAGGCCTGGCGGGCGCGTCTGGAAGACAGGGCTGCCCACCCCCGATGCCTATACCCGAAGACGGAAACCGAGCAGAGAAGCTGAAGGAGCCCCATGTTACCTGCCTGCCCTTCACCACGTGCTTGGGCACCGGCACCTTGAGCTCCAGGTCGGTGTAGTCCTGCGACCAGGTGTAGTTCTCGCGCACAGCTCCATTGTAGCTGTCGGGGTTTCTCTGGAACTGCTCCTGCCTCCTGCAGAAGAGCGACAGGTGAGATGCGCCCGGCCTCCGCCCCACGCCAGCGGCCCCTGCCGCAGGCCCGGACCGCACACCGCCTCCGGCTCCCGAGACGCTCCGCCTGAGCGTCACAGTTCCTGACCCTCCTACTCGGGCTTCCCAGGAAACCGTGGGGACAGAGGGACATCACAGAGAAGCCCCTGAGGGCAGCACCCTAGGGCTGGGGACAGCACCCGCAGCCACGGCCCACAGCATGCCGCGCCTGCCGGGCTTCCCGAAGCTCCCCAACCAGGCCCGTCGCTCACCAAAGGGCCACAGTGACCAGTCTGGGCTCCTGCTTTCTCACCACCTGCTCAGCAGGGCCTCTCTTCACAGCACAGCACAACCACCTCAGCCCGCAGCCGCTCCGCTCCCGCCCTCACCCACCACAGCCCCGGCTTCCTCCTGGGAAAGAGCACTCAGCGAGGGCAACATGCCGAGCCACGGGCTGCCCAGAAACCCGCCCGCCCACCACGCCCCTGGATCGCCGGGCCGGCCCAGCATACGCGCACACGGGCCTGGCCAAGCAGCAGAAAGTACAACAAAATACAGTAAAGCCCGCTGTGAAACCGAACAGCGCTAAGAATCGCAAAAACAGCATGTTCACAGGAAGTGTGGGCTCAAGCCCACGACGGCGAGTTTAACACCTCAAAGAAAGACAAAAGCCCAGTCACGGAGGCGGCCATCCTAATGACTGGTGCGGCCCAGCCACCGTCTCCAGCCCTTCGGAAGGAAGCCTGGCCAGCAGCCCCGCCAAGAGACACGGCATCGCGAGGCTCTCGGCGGTGCACGTGCGCACACGTGGAAAAGGCTCAGAGCGTACGCGCCCCACCAGGTCCTCGCCTCTGCCAGATGGTGGTTCACAGGGACGCACTCTTGCAGGCCGAAGCTGGAGAACGAGAACGTGTTCACCTCCTGCGGATGCGCCTCACACGCCTTATACACGAGCCTGGGCAAACCACATGGCTCCCGTTAGGGGCTGAAATGTGACCCCACCAAATCCTACGCTGTCCTAACTTCCAGCACCTCAGAACGTGTCTCACTTCCAAGTGAAGATGAGGTCACCGGGGGCCCTGATCCAACCTGTGGGTTTCACCAGGGAGACCGCTCTAGCGCCCGCTGCGGCTCGAAAGCTCCCATCAGGCGGACGTGCTCGAGTATGCAGAGAACAGCTCCGGCACACCTGACCAGGACGGCGCCGGGAGACTTATCCTCCCCGCGCGGCCTTCCCACATGGCCTTTTCAATTGCATGTACTAACAATAAAATCCTCAACGCTACTAAAATACATGCCGAAGATACACACAAAATAAAGGCTAACATGGCTTCGCACTTGGCAGAAATCCAGACATAAACCCCGGGACCTCTCAGTGGAGGGCAGGCTCCGTCCCACACCCAGTGCGGAGCCCGCACCAGCTGGCGTCCCCATGACCCCTCAACCGTAAGGCATAGCAGACGCTGCCAGAGACGTCACAGGGCCACACCTGCTCAAGCGGCCCCCTGCCCGTGGGGCTGTGTGGAAGGCGCGGACGCAGAGCCGGGCGCCCACAAAGGGACTCTGGCCACGAAGCACTGCAGGCCGGGCAGCTAAGTGGGCCCCTGGCCGGCTCGCCCCGAGCAGACCTGCAGCCTCCTCCCCATGGAGCTGGGCACACGGCTGGGTGCTTTTTTTAACATTTGGAATCCACATTCTCTTTAAATAAAGTTGATTATTTCTAGCCAACAATGTGCAAAAATAAGCCTCCCGTCATGTGCAGG
Organism: Mellivora capensis; assembly: GCA_004024625.1. Lineage (NCBI taxonomy): Eukaryota > Metazoa > Chordata > Mammalia > Carnivora > Mustelidae > Mellivora > Mellivora capensis. The sequence continues at coordinate 113,190 of PISX010001578.1, read as the reverse complement.
TGCTCTGGGCCCCCCTCGCCTTGTCATCCCTGCTGGGCCTGTAGCCACACCCCTGCAGCTGCCTCTGAGTATACTGGGGGTGGGAAGAGGGGAGGGGAAGAGTGAGTCAGCAGCCAGGGTGCAGACAGCAGGCAGGCCTCCCTGCAGCACCCACCTCCGAGGAGCCCAACAGCCCCATGACAGGCTTCTGACCGGGTGTTAAAGGAAAAGTGAGGCCAGGCTCCCCGACCAGGCACAGGTGGGAGCTCTGCTCAGCCCCTCCCGCCACGCTCCGTTGCGTGGCAGGCACCCGGGGGCCTCCTTCCTGCCCAGGCAGGAACAGCAGTGGCCAGGAGGAGACACGGTGGATAAAGGGGCCGCAGACCCACCATAAATGCGTCTAAGCAGGGGCTCGAGTGCGCACAGAGAATGGGGACCTCTGTATAACAGGATGCCCAGGGGCCATCCTCAGGCCTCCCCAGCTTCTAGGAGTGTGGGTGGCTCCTCGGAGTGCACCTAGTGGGAGGGACGGGGATCTGAGCGTGTGCACATGCACACATGTGTGGGGGGCATGGGGAGCGTGTGCATGTTTAAGCAGTGAGATCTCTCCCTTCCCCGATATCTCCATCTCTCCCACCACGCCCAGCGCCCGGACAAAAGCCACAGCACGTGCGAACACAGGGGTTCTTCTCTGGGTGTCTGTGGTCTGCAAGCTGGAAGAGGTGAACCCACCCTTGCCGGCCATTGCCCTGCTGCAGGACCCCTTGCCAGCCACGCCCTCCTGCAAGTGGCACCGAGAAGGGACCGCCAGGCTCACGTACAGCTTGGAAAGGAAACGTCGGACTGCAGTGCAGTGACCCACCTGGGGTGTTCCAGGGAGGCCCATCGTGCTCAGTCTCCCTTCCCAGCAGCACCCACCCGCCCTCCTTCCCCCACCCCTGGAGGTGCCTCTCCAGCTGCCACCTCTTCCCAGCTCCTGGGGCAGCAGAGCCCACAGCATGGGGTGCCCTGCTCCAGGCCCAACACCATGAGGTCCAGGAGCCTCCCTGACATCCACTGTCCCTTCTTGCCAGGGTCACCAGGGCCTCACACTCTGTCACCATCCTCTTCAGTGCACTCCTGCCCGGGAAGACAGTCTGGCCCAGCCACTTTCACAAGGAAGGGAGGCGTCCTGGTCCTCTAGGGCACTTGGGGAGACACGCTGCACATCCTAAGAAATTCATGCTTTACCCTTTTCCTCTTGACAATCCAGCCTGTTATGTTCTCTCCACCTGGCGTCACCAGGTCAGCATCCAGCACCACTCAGTCTTCCCAGCGTGAGCGGCCCATGTCACACTGGGACCAGAGCCCGAGCAAGGACACCATGAAAGACGAGGAGGCCCCAAGAAAGGGACACACGAGCCCCCAAGGGGCTCCTGCTGGCAAAGATGAGACCATTCGAAAATCCAAAAAGAACAATGTCAGGGCACCTGAGTGCTGTGAGACCAAGCCCCACATCGGGCTCCACACTGGATGTGGAGCCTGCTTAAGGTTCTCTGCTCCCCTGCCAAAAAACAAGGTCCACAGAAGAGTGAAGCATGTGATATCTCCAAAGGTCCATAAGCTCATGAAACAAAAGCCCATCAGCCCCCTTGACATCCAGAGTACAGCTCCATCTGAAAATTAATAAAACCGTTCTACAGGAGCCAGAATTTCAGAAAGCCTCGTCCCTCTACAAGGACTCCAGACAGCAAATGAAGGAGGCAGACCAGCATGACAAAGTCACCATTTCGTCACCTGCACTGGACACCTGATTCTGGGCAACAGTGCTCGGGGGCCATCAGCTGAAGGGCTGACAGGGGGCGGGGGGGGGGGTCTGCCCAAAGAAGGGTCCAGAACACCCATGTCCACAATGCCAGACACCAGGTGCTTCCTGCGATGTCCCCACCTTTGTGACAGTCCCCAGCCCTGGGCCTAAAACCCACTACCCCTGGCAGGGTACGGGGGCAGGAGCAGAGAACAAGGTCATCAGAACTGTGAACGCACTGTCGGCCCAGTCCAGAATGTAGGAAATCTAAGAAAAGTTCCAAGTTTCTTTATTTTTTTTTTTTAAGATTTTATTTATTTATCTGATAGACACAACGAGAGAGGGAACACAAGCAGGGGGCGTGGGAAAGCGAGAAACAGGCTTCCCGCCGAGAAGGGAGCTGGATGCAGGGCTTGATCCCAGGACCCTGGGATCATGACCTGAGCTGAAGGCAGACGCTTAACAACTGAGCCACCCGGGCACCCCAAGCTCCAATCTTCTTTACAACCAAACAGCAAGAGATTAAAGAAGGAGGGGAAGTATTCTACACCCAGAGGCTCAGAAGACACAGCAAGCAAACAGCTGGGGCTGCCGGAACGTGAATCCGAGAAGAGCTATTAATGAGGCACCGCGCGGCAGCGGAAGACTGGACACAGCCCGGGCAGTGGGCGACCATCAGAAGGTCACAGCCCGGGCAGTGGGCGACCATCAGAAGGTCACAGCCCGGGCAGTGGACGACCACCAGAAGGTCACAGCAAGTACATTAAGCTTCAGTCCTACTTTACTGAAGTCTGGATGGGTGAAGTTTCACAATTTCTGGATTTGTCCTATCAAAACCAAAACCAAAACCAAAACCAAAACGAAGTCAGGGCAGATAAAGATGGATGAGGTATCGAGAATGCCAGGTGAGGAAGCAGACGGAAGATTCGTGGGCGCGGATGGTGCGGTTCTCTCCTTTCATGGAATTGTGAAAGTCGGGGGCGGGGTGGGAGGGGTCTGTCCTGGCTGTGCACCCAGCGGGGGACCCACAGACCCGGGCGGTGGGGGAAGCATCCCGCCAAGAGACCTCGCCTGCAGATTTCCAAGGCCGCCCCCATGAGCCAGCCCCTGCAGGGCCTCTGGGCCAACCCCTGGGGCCTCTGCCCACCGAGGACAGGACAGAGTGTCTCAGTGCAACCCGCACTCACGTTCCTGTGTGTGCCCAGGCTTCCTGGCCATGTCCTCTCACCTCTGTGACACTCCTGCCACGGCTTCTATTGGCGCTCTTCCTGGTTTGCACCAGGACTCTATAATCATGGGAGGAGAACTCCGTCGGCTTCACAGCTCACAAACATCTTCTCCTGGTGTGTAAGTGGTCCTCATACGTTTCTCATGATGTCTGTTTAACACAAGCCCCATCTCTGGAATCAAACGGCTCCTGGGCCCTCCCTTGCTGGGGGCCCTCCCATGGCCTACCAGAGCCCCCTCCTGGGCTCTGATCCCTATTGTCCCCCAGTCACCAGTCTGTGTCCATCCTTGCTCACGTGTGTTTCCACTTCGGCCCGGACCAGGCGTACCTGAAGCCCGTGTGAAGACAGAGACAGTGTAAGGCTGAGACGTCCAGAAGGACCGGCAGGGACTCTGCTCACCACTGTCAGGACTTCATACAAAATTCTAGTAACAAGCATATTTCAATAATCTGCTTTTAACATTTTAATTTTGCAGCACAATTTAAAAATCCCAGATAATTCTTTACCTAAGATAAATAAGGCAAGGTAGGTGACGTCCGCCATAATATGACCATGACGGATCTGACAGGTTTTACTGCAAACCACGGGAGCACCTGTGACCGTGTGCACAGCCGTCACCAACACAAACCTTATCAGTATTTACTGCACGCTGTGCTCATTCACCGGAAGGGGAAGCTTGCTAGGCGAGACTTTTTCTGAAATCACGTTAATTACCTGAACAAGGGAAAGACCGTTCCAAACGTTTCACGAGCATGTGCGTGTAAAACTCCTACCTCCCAACAAAACGAGGTAACGCGTGCCGCGAGCACGTCAGGTGCGGAACGCTCGACTCTTACCCATTAGCAAGCTCAGGTGAGCCCCGACCAGCTTTCCCACCACAATGCTCAACGGAAGAGAATGCCCATCGGAGAAATAGTCACACGTAGGGGACACCACCGGATCCCACATCCAGCCCCGGGGCCAAACATACACAGCACACGCAGAGAAGCCCTGGTGGCAGGAGGCCCGGTCAGGGTGACATGCAAACCAGAGAGCCCCAGTATGAGAGCCGGCGCTGCCCCATACCCCCCAGGACACCGGTGGGGCGCCTCAGCTCCGTCCCTGGCCTCCCCCGCCTTCTGGACAGCAGCGTCCCCGGAGCCGTCCAGTCTCCCTCAGATGTGCGCTGACCGCGGTTCGTGGCCTCCAAACCGCTCCTCGGACCGGGAGCCCCGCAGCGCCCAGCCCCGGGCAGGCCCCCAGCCCACAAGCCATCTGGAAGGCCTCTGGGGGGCTGTCCCCAAAGTGAGCTGCCACCACCCGTGTCGGGCCAGCGGGGCACGCGGCGGTGTCTGGGGCCGCCACGTGCCAGCACACAAGGTGCACACACACGCACGCACGCGGAAAGACACGGCAGGGCGCCGACCCCCCAGCCTGTTGCAGGTGGGCCAGGCTTCGAGAACCGCAAAGTGCCATGCTGGCAGAGCCAGGGCAGGTGTCACTTCCATGACAGGTAAAGCAGAAGACGCTGGGGAAAGGACACTGCAGAGGCTGGAAAGGGCGGTGGGTCTTCCAGGGCCCAGGCCGCGGTGGGAGGGAAGATGTGAGAGCCGGGGGACGAGGAGGAGGCACGGGGCTCCGGGGGTCGCGGAAAGGCTGCCACTGGCAGGTCTGAGCCGTGCGGGCGAGCAAGACCTCAGCACGGAGTCCCGGCACGTCGTGTCGCCCCACTGGGCTTCCGTCCGTCGCACCTCCCACACACGGGGCACGACTCCCCGCGGTTCGGGTCTGTGGCAGCCCTGCCTCCAGCCGTCACTGCACACCTGACACCAAGCTCTCCTGCCCGACGCGCGTGAAGAGCCGTCCTCCTCGGCGTGTCTGTGCTACGACTCGGAGCACGCATGTCCCTCACATCGCACGACACACGTCCCCGTGCTTCCCGCCTGGCCCTTACTGCATGCGTCAAAACGACAGCTTTTGCGCCCTGGGGCCAGCTCCCCCCCCAGCCTCACAGGCTCAGCAGCCGACTCCCCCAAAGACAGATGCGTCCTACCAACAGCGGCCCTGGTGGAGGGCTCTGGACAGGCCAGGGGCGGGGGGCCCGGGGACTCAAGCACTTGGCACAAAGAGGGTGTCCGTGCCGATCAACCAGTGCCCCCAGGAAGCCTCCGTGCTCTCCTAGCAGCTCTGTCACCTGGTCCTTGTCTGCACGAGCCCAATAACCTGGAATGATCAGCACAAGCAATGCGGGACTGGACTGGTTCTCCACCTGGACCCCGGGCACACACCTCCCTCACCGCACACACACGCCTGCCATCACCATTCTGTAAGCACACGAGGAACTACACAGTTTCTATTAAATGAACTTTTCTCCAGGATCAGCACAATGTAACAACCACCATATTTAATGGTAGAGAAACCTCTTTCATACACAATCCCACAAAGATGAAAAAGAATCAATCATCTTGAAATAAGTTCTACTGCTTTTAAAATCTGCCTGGATTTGAACTTGTTCTGCAAACAACACGTGTTCTCGACACATAAGCATTAGAAACAAATATAGAAACGAGACCCACTCAAGAGTAGGAAAAAGGTTTAATTCAGGCTTTAAAATTAAAAAAAAAATTAAGTCAAGAATTCTTAGTTCAAATTCTGTTACCGCAAAGTTACAACAAAGTTAAGTTTTAAAAACTTTTCTAAATTGAAAAACAGACTTAAAAAGCAACTGATTTATATCACAGAACCCCCAAAGGCTGCTGAATCGGGACACAAGCCCCCTCAAGAGAAGAAAGGTGGGCTGAGTGCGGGGAGGGAATGAGCCTGTGTCCAGGAAGGGGGGGGGGCCCATCCCACTCCACACCAGCAAGGGCACTGGAGGTAGAGACACGTCTGCAGGCGTCCACCCTCCCACAGCAAGACGACACCGAGCCCAGAAACGAGAACAGCATGGTACTTGAAGATCAGCGGCAACAATCCCTCTCGAAAACGAGCTTGTGGAAATGAGGAACGACAGCAAAGAAAAAGGCAACTCAACACGAGGACCAGCAGATGCAGCTGAGGAAAGACACATGAATCTCCCCGGAAACGGAACAGAACCAGAGAGGGAGCAAAGTAGGAGGTGATTGGGATGCTGGAAGCGGGAGCCGGAAGAGGGGAGGCGAGAACCAGAAAGAACCGAAGCAGCGTCCGGGGACATCCAGGACGGGCGTCTGAGCTGCAGCCGCACCCTCCCAGAGCCAGGGCCACCGTGCGAGGGGTCCCCGCCGTGCACAGGCGTCCTGGGTCCTGGGCTTTCCTCCAGGCAGCATCAGAGGCCCACCCGGTCACGGGCAGACTGTACAAGTCCTCATCCCACGATCCCTCAAAACCCGGAACTCAGGGAGGCTCCTCTCAGGGTCACTTCCTCTGCAAGGCGCTAGAGGACGTTCCTGACAGGGAGAGGACACTCTAGCCGCCGCCCCACCCCGCCCTGAGCTTAGGGGTGGGTCTGAGCCCTGGCCTAGGACCAGGGGCCAGACAAGGGGCCCGCTCTCCACACCTCTGCTCAGTGAGAGGATCCAGGCAGGGCAACCAGGCAGGAGAATAAATGAGTAAAAGGCACTCGCCAGAGGGAAGAAGCAAAACTCTGTCTATAGTTGGTACGACCTGGTGTACACACACAAAATCCTCAAGAACCTACTAAATGTTTAACTACTAATGTTTAAGTTACTAATGTTTAAGTTAATACGTGACTTAAGCAAAGCTGCAGCTCACAAAACCAATGCAAAACTCAACTGTGTCTACCATAGCTGCGGATGACCTGAGAAGAACACTTGAACAATTCCGCCGGCAGCATCCAGGGCACCTATGGCTCAGCCCGTGCAGCGTGAGGGCTCACTCTTGCCCTCGGTTCAAGTCCCGTGCTGAGTGCACAGGCTACTGACATAAATAAAACTTACTAAAAAAAAAAAAAAAAAACAAATAAAATACTGAGGAACAAATTTTTTTTTTTTAAGATTTTTTTATTTATTTGACAGACAGAGATCACAAGTAGGCAGAGAGGCAGGCAGAGAGAGGAGGAAGCAGGCTCTCCATGGAGCAGAGAGCCCGATGCGGGGCTCGATCCCAGGACCCTGGGATCATGACCTGAGATGAAGGCAGAGGCTTTAACCCACTGAGCCACGCAGGCGCCCCTGAGGAAATAAATTTAATGGCCAAAAACCACCCCCCACAAAACTGAGTCTCCAAAAACAATAAAACATGGCAGAAAAACTAAAGAAGAGCAAATAAAACGGGCACCTCAAGGTCACGGACAGGAAGACAAGCAGTACTAAGGCAGCAATGCACCCTAGACGGGTCCCTGGCCAGCGCAGCGCCTGTCAGGACTGCAACTGGCTTCTGGGCAGGAACGGACAAGCTGACCCCAAAACCTACGTGGACATGCAAGGATAGAACAGCCAAAACAGGGGATCCTGGGTGGTAGAGTCGGGTACGCATCCAACTCTTTCATTTCTGCTCAGGCCATCATCTCAGGTGCTAGGATCGAGCCCCGCATCCGGCTCTGTGCTCCATGGGGAGTCTGCTAGAGAGTCCCTCTGCCTCTGTCTCTGCCCCTGCTACGGTGTTGATACTCTCTTAAGAAAAAAAAGAAGAAAAAAAAAAGCCCAAACAATCTTAAAAAAGGAAGACCAATTAGAAGACTCACATATCCCAATTTCACAGCTTCCTGACCGCCACAGTAGTCGAGACAGTACGGCATTAGCACAGAACAGGCACAGGATTCAACAGAACAAAACTGAGGGTCCAAAAAGAAACTCGGAGGTTCATGGCCAATGGCTTCTTAACAAGGAAACCAGGTCCACTGGACAAGGAAATGACAGTCTTTCCAACAACTGATGCTGGGACAACCGGATATCCATATGGACCATGACCTCACACACACAGAAACGAACTCGGAAGGCCACGTAAAACTCTAGAAAAAATACAAGAGTAGATCATGGTGATCTTGGGCTACCACAAGCACATGCAACCAAAGAAAAACGAGATAAATCAGACCTCATCAAAATTAAAGATTTTTGTGCGTCTTGTCAATGTCAAGAAAGAAAAAAGGGAACCCACGGAATGGGAGAAAATACTGGCAAATCATTTATCTGAAAAGGGTCTCGCATCCAGAGTATATAAAGAACTCTTCTATTTACGGATAAAATGATAACCCAATTAAAAAGTGAGTGACAGATCCAAACAGGCATTTCTCCAAAGAAGATGTACAAGTGGTCAATAAGTACATGAAAAAAATATGCGACATTTTCAGTCACTGAGTAATGCCAATCTAAACCACGAGAATGGTTATGACCAAAAAGACAGACAGTAACAAGTGTTGGCAAGGCTGCAGAGAAACTGGCGCCCCACCGGGCGCTGGTGCACAGGGACAGCTGCTCTGGAGAAGTCTCACGGCGTCTCAAAAGGCTAAACACAGAGCTAGTGTAGGACTCCGCCATGCACTGCCAGGGCTGCGCCCAAGAGAGACAGAGCCACGTGTCCACACAGACACAAATACTTACAGCACCGTTCCTCGTACAGACTGGCCGAATGTCTGTGAAGCAGGCCTTCATCAGCCGGGTGGCGCGTCCACACAGCGGAGCAGGACTCGGCGCGAGGAACGAGGTGCTGACACCTCCCACTAATACGGGCAAACTGGCAGATGCTGCGTGGAGCCAAAGCAGCCTGACCCCCGCCCACAGCCGGCATGACTCCAAGGACACAAAATGCCACGAATTTGCCGAAAATGGCAAAACTGTAGACGCACAAAGTAGACGGGAGGTTGCCTGGAGCTGGGAAGTTAGGGGAAAATGGGGAGGGGCTCTTTTTGGGGTACTAACAACGCACACGACTGACAGCGGCGACGGCTGCGCGGCCCCATAACTATGCTCAGGACGCGCCACCACACCTGCTGAAGGGACCTGCAGGGTGGGCTCTGGAGCCCGCTTTCAGCCGTCTGCGCGCACGTGAGCATGAGGAAGGTGCGTGAACAGGTTCTCCGCACTATCCACCGTCAGCTACAGGATTGGGGGAAGAACTTATTTTTACACATACATATTTGTGACTCACCTGCTACAGTGGCCAAAGATTTTCTAACGTTAGAACGATCTAACAAATTGTAAATGTAGTTTTTAACTGGAAATTCGACAAAATACTAATCATGATGAAACCTGAACAATTTTGTTTCCCAAATTTTCTCGACCTTGCTTTTATTACTCTTATAATTAAGTAACCGCTTCCTTTCCACGAGCTGTAGCACACAGCGGGAAAGATGCCATTCCTAAACGCAACACACATAATCAATACCTGCTTGTCCACTGATCTCAGGACACACGTGTCCAACTCTCCAGGTTGACTTTCCGCGTGTGAATACAGCGGGAGAGGAGCGGGAAGCTGCGACAACGCGACATGCCAGCTTTCCGCAGCACAGTTAATGAGAGGAAACCAGCAATAACCCTCCAGTTACACACAGTTTCACCGTGACGTCAGCTGAAGACCGCAAGGGTGTAAGGCAGAAGTTACCCATGTCAAGTGATGTTCATTTTAAAGGAATCAAACAACATCAAAGGGCAGTCTTGGTCCCTTTCACAGACAGACGATGATGCATCCACGCTGTGGCATGAAGGGAGACAGAACTTTCTAAAATCCAACAGAAGAAATCACCAGAGACAAGACACATGATCAAATCCCCGGGGGGATCAACCGGAAAAGGAAAGTAGTGCACAAGAAGGCACCGAATTTTATTTACAAACCCGAGAGAAGGGCAGTGGCTAGAATCCAGGCACCAGAGCAACGAACAGAGGCAAGTGCCGTGGGTAAATCACGGTGTCGGAAACCTCGTGTCTCTTCTCACCACAGCGGCACAACCTAAGCGAAGGTAATGTCATGCAGGTCTCAGTACCACCGAAACCCACTCTCCATGCCCGGCGGCGACTCTCCGGGACGGGCAGTCAGGATGTGGCCCCCCGGCCCACAGGCTATTGGCAGAGCACACCACCCTCAGCCACAAGCCCTTTCCGACACCCAGCCGTCTGCGTAATGTCGCCAACACCAAAGCTAGATGACCTGAGGAAAAAAACAAAACACACAAAAAAACAGCTTTCAGCCCTGACGCCTGCTGACCCTTGTCCTCTCCCCGAAGGACATTAGAGAACCAGCCTCCTCAAACGAAGAGAGGAGAGCAGGAGTGCCGCATGGACATAAAGGACAGAAGGACCCAGTGCTTCAACTCTCTGGAGAAAAGAAAGATCTAGAGTTTAAGTGCCGAGTGCAAAGGAAACTCCAATTTGCACTTTGCACTGCATTCACACAAGGCACAGTACACTCCCCGGGAAGTGACTCCACGACCCAACGGTGGCCACCAGCCTTCCCACAAGCCCTGCACGGAGGGCTTTCAGCTTTTCTGCTGGATGGACTCTGTCTCTTCAAAGCTGCTTGAACTGTGCCCTAACTCTTTCCCAGCACCACATTCCCTAGGTGCCCCCCACCAACGCTCCTTCCAGACTCCAGCCCCCCAGGGAGGGCCCTCCTGCCTGCCGGCCCCCGCACGGGTCCCACGGCCTGCCCAGCACACCTTCTGCAGGAGGGAAGTATGCTGAGTGTCCTGGGCACTGGGATGCAGCTGTCTGTCCATGTTCACACACGGCAGGCCCCTCAAGCATCATGCATGGAGCCCTCAGTGCCTTTAAGAGAGACGGGGAGAAGCTGGGAGCCAAGCCCAGATGGGACACGGCAGCTCCTGGGGCCCGTGAGAAAGGTGCCCACACCTGGGATGAGCACGTGATGCCGGGGCTTCTACAGCAAATGGTGCAGTGCTCTGACCTGCCCGCTGAGCAGGCGGTCTCCCAGGTTGCCTGAGCACTGTGGAGCACAAACACAGGCAGCCCGGGTACAGTCTTGCACAGACCTGTGTGCACACACAGGGAGAGGGAGACACAGAGAACTGTACGGTGCCTGTGTCCTGCAGGACATGTCCAGCAACTTCACCAAAGACCTAGACACATTTTGCTTGCAAACAACATATTCCAGGGGTGCCTGGGTGGCTCAGCAGACAGAGCATCAGCCTTGGGCTCAGGTCATGATTCCAGGGTCCTGGGATCGAGCCCCACATCGGGCTCCCTGCTCAGCATAGAGCCTGCTTCTCCCTCTGCCTTTGCCTGCCTCTCTGCCTACTTGTGATCTCTGTCAAATAGATTTTAAAAATCTTAAAAAAAAAAAACATATTCCAGGGGCGCCTGGGTGGCTCAGTGGGTGAAGCCTCTGCCTTCAGCTCAGGTCATGATCTCAGGGTCCTGGGATCGAGCCCCGAATTGGGCTCTCTGCTCAGCAGGGAGCCTGCTTCCCCCCTCTCTCTCTGCCTGCCTCTCTGCCTACTTGTGGTCTCTGTGTGTCAAATAATAAAATCTTAAAAAAAAAAATTCCACAGATGAATGGATAAAGATGATGTGGTCCATATACACCATGGAGTATTATGCCTCCATCAGAAAGGATGAATACCCAACTTTTGTAGCAACATGGACGGGACTGGAAGAGATTATGCTGAGTGAAATAAGTCAAGCAGAGAGAGTCAATTATCATATGGTTTCACTTATTTGCGGAGCATAACATATAACACAGAGGACATGGGGAGATGGAGAGGAGAAGGGTGTTGAGGGAAATTGGGGGGGAGATGAACCATGAGAGACTATGGACTCTGAAAAATAACCTGAGGGTTTTGAAGGGGCGGGGGGTGGGAGGTTGGGGGAGCCTGGTGGTGGGTATTATGGAGGGCACGCATTGCATGGAGCACTGGGTGTGGTGTAAAACTATGAATTC
>PISX010001578.1:82912-101285 GCA_004024625.1 Mellivora capensis | reverse complement strand
TTCCATAAACTGCTGTGAAATTTCATACAAAAATGTTAACATAAGGACAGACACAACCCTCCCGAGCGGCCTCAGCACACCTGCGGCAAGGCCACCTGCAGAGCAGCACACACGCTGCTCCCGCACCATCACCCGACAGCTGTGTCTCCAGGAAAATCCCCAGCCAAAGTTCATCCAGATACGACCTTAACTCTCCATGGGTTAAAGAAACCCTGAAGCAGGTCACCCCACCCTTGCAAAGAGGAAAGTCCCAGCTGAGGGGCGGCTCTCAGAGGCAGGGGTGCTGCCCAGCGTGGGAGGCCTGGTGGGGGCTGGTGGTTCCAGGCCCCACACCTTCCACACACCCCACCAGGCACCAGCAGGTGGAAGCCTGGAGTCCAGCTCTAGTGTAAACAGAAACCCCGTTTTTCGCCTGGTCTCCTTGCAGCGTGCATTTCCCAGGCACACAACTCTAAGCGTGTCTGACCCTGAGCTCTACAGCAAGGCCCCACCTTCCTGAAACTCGCAGCCCCTGCAGCACTGCTCAGGCGACCGCACGGGGAGCCTCTACCTCAAGGTAGTGCTGGGCAGGGCCGCAAAACACTTATAAAGAGGGGGCACCAGTCGGGCAGGGTTTGGAGGGCAGCTTATAAGGAAACCTAGTTTTCACGTTTTATATAAATGGACACCAAGCCGCTCTCCGGCAGAGAGATGTCTCTGCTGGAGACATCTCTGCAGATAAATGTAAGGGCCTGAAGAGCGAAACAAGACATGAGGCAGGACACTGCCACCTGCCAGCAGGGGTGTCTGCAGGGCTCCACCTGGCTCCGGGGGACGCGGTAGGCTCGTGAAGGCCCAGCCCCGTCCTTGTGCGGCTTCACGGAGCTCCAGGCTAAGACTGTCCGATGGGGCAGCACGACGCTCCCGTGAACCCGAGCAGTGCGCTGGTCCACAGGCACGCGGGTCTGCCCTCTGCCCCAGCCCCGACAAAGGGGCACACGAGCCGGGCCTATCCCGAGAGGTCCCACAGCTTGCTGATGCCAGCAACTCGAGTCCTCTTCCTAAACCCAGCCCCTGTGTTTTGTAACAAATGCCAGGGGGACCAGGGCGACCGTGGGCTCACACACACAGACGCAGCAGATGGACTAGAGGCAAGAACACGGCGAGGACGCCACAACAGGCCACTCCCACGGAATTACAAAGCGTCCAAATGAGGAAACGGCGAAATCCTTCATAACCTCATTGTAGGGAGGCCTTTCTAACTCAAAATCCCAATGCAAAAGAAAATAAATAAATAAAAATATAAATATAAAATATAAACATGAATAAAAAATAAAAGACTAATGCATTTTATAACAAACATTTTAAATATTAAACATCTTTGCTTGGAAAAAATCATCAGCAACATCTAAAGCAAACAAAAAAAGACAAATAAATTGGAAAAAGTGTATTACATATAAATACCTCATTTTCCCAGTATATGTAGGGAGCTCTAAAAAACTGAAGGACAAAACAACAAGGTCTCATGGTCTCACAGAAAATGGGCAGAAGACTCAGAGAGTGTTCCCAGAAAACGATACGGTATGGAACTACAGCATCACACGTCATCCAGGTAAGCACTAAGCTGTCAGCGCACCCCTCTTCTGGGCAAGCTCGACTCCAGAGCATGGCGCGCCCCCGGCCCAGCCGTGGGGACAGGCTGTCACATGTTGTGCAGAGCCGTCCACATGGGCTGGGCTGGCCTGCCTAACAACAGGGAACAGGGGAGATGGGGGCCCCTGGGGAAGCTTCCAGTTCTCCCCATCTGGGAAGAGCTCATTCTGGGTGGCGACTTAGGGCAACGTGCAGTTCGCAGAACACGCCAGGCTGTACCTGAAGCTACACCCACAGCAGACGTGGGCGGCATGTCATCTTGGCTGCGGGGGCCTGTCTTCCTGAACCCCCTTCCAGCGCAGCTCTGAGTCAGAAGACGCCCAAGGACAACATGAAACGTTTGACAGGGCCACAGCCTTGGTCAGCGGGCACACGACAGACACGGGCTTGACCCCAGCGCTCACAGGCCGCGCGGGGCCTGGAGAGAAGGCAGAACAACCCCCACACACAAGACAGGGCTGTGGGGCTCATGCATGTGTTCTCATGTGTGCACATGTACGCACGGGGCGGCCTGTTTGCACGCTCAGGCGAATGAGCAGGCGCCAGGGGCAGGGCAAAGACTCCAAGCTCAGCTCTGTGCCTGTACCCCCTCTCCGCGCACGCGCGTACACGCACGTACACACACGCACGCACACCCAAGCAGGCAGCACACAGCCCAGAGCACAACTGGGAGGCAGACGCCAGGGCTCCGCTCCTGCAGCATGGCAGCCAGCTCTGAGCCCAGGCCACCCCCCAGGGCTGGAGCAGCCACGGAAAGGCAACAGGCTTCGCTGAGCGGCGGGAACCTGGAACGCACGGCGACAGCTCAGCAGACCCCGAGGAAAGCCAGCTTCCTGGAGAGGCTGAGGCCGCGGGACGCCACGGAAGGCGCACTCATGTCCCCAGGACACGCCAGTGACGGACTCAGACTGCAACGCCACAGCCGCTGTCCGCGCACGGGCCGGCCACGCTTGCTGAAAGTGAACAGCGCAGCTCCGAAGCTCAACTCGGGGAGTTATTTCCGGCGGCCCTGTGGCTTCCCACGAGGGTCTCGCCACTGCTCCACAGAATAATGAAAAACCGCAACAAAATACACTCTCCAGATGAAATTGGGAGAATCTGGGTCTTTATAACCTTTTAGGCTCCTCCAGAAAACCGTCCCACAGGACGACAGCAGGCTGGCAAAGAGAAGGCCGCGAGGTCCAGCTCCCATGGGAAACGGAGCTCGACCGTGGCTGCCGAGTGGCAGCCCCTCGGAGGGGAGGGTCCCGGCCACCTGCGCCGTGGGCCTGCCCAGACGTGCGTGTCGGCCCTCACCGCCCTGCCTGCATGCCCACTGGCGTTTGGAAGGACTCACGGCTGCCCTCGGCCCTTAGGCTGCGGAGAGCCACACAGCGCTAGCTGCTCGCCCTGCTCCTGCGCCCACTCTCCAGGCACAGGTGGGCCCACCCCTGCCTTCCCATGGCGCAGCTCCACCCCTGCCGGCAGGGCACGGGTCCACCACGGCAGCTGACTCACACTGTCTACACGGGCAGGGGGGCTCTAGGTGCCTGCAGGACAAGAGGGGCCCAGACTCAGTGGGGGCCCAACAGGGCAGGACTTGGTGACCACGGGACACACAACGGTCATTCCCTCAGTGACAGGACATACTCTTTATTAAAACGATGTTACTTGTTTATTTTAGCAAGAGCTTATGTGAGCATGGGGGGAGGGCAGAGGGAAAGAGAGAGTCTCGAGCCAGCTGAGCAGGGAGCCTGACGTGGGGCTCGATCCCACAGCCCCGAGATCACGACCTAGGCCAAAACCAAGAGCCAGACT
The DNA here is from genome assembly GCA_004024625.1 of Mellivora capensis. NCBI lineage: Eukaryota > Metazoa > Chordata > Mammalia > Carnivora > Mustelidae > Mellivora > Mellivora capensis. The sequence continues at coordinate 97,856 of PISX010001578.1, read as the reverse complement.
GAGCCACCGGGTGGCCTTCGGGGACACTCTTAATCCTTTCATCTTGGCTGAATGTGTACTTCCTAGCACTCAATGAACAAGTGCCCTTTTTGCAGACCTCAGGGTCAAGTGTTTTGTCCACACTGAGCTCTGATTCCAGAACGAAGCCAGCAGAAGAGACACCAAGCCGTGGGCAGAGCCGAGCAAGGCACCCCGGGCAGCTGGCCCAGCAAATCCGTAGCACTGGTGAGGCCAATGTGGATGCGCAGGCACGGCACCACCATGTGAAACCAACCGTGGGCGGCAGGGGGTGCGGGCGGCATGTGGGGGAGGCCCTGAGTGCGGGCCGGGGTGTGTGACAACCGTGCCCGCTCACTTGGCTGGGAGCCCGAGGTGAGCAGGACCTTCACACTTCGCCCCAAATGCCTCTCCATGGAGACAAGGAGGCAGGGGTCTCAGTCAAGGAGACAGACGATCCACCGCACCCTCTTTTCCACTGCCACAATCTCTTCAAATATCTGCAGGCAGCACATCCAAAACGCCAGGAAAAACACATTTGGGGGAAAGGAAGCTCCAAGGCAGGAGGGCTACCATGGAAACCGATCTAAATGCGGGCAAAACCCAAGGCGCCCAAGCAGACACGGAACAGGGACGAGAGCTGGCGCAGAGAGGCAGTGCGGCGGTGACCGCTAGACCCGCGGGGGGGGGGCAGCCAATGGCCACAGCCGGGACTGGCCACTAGGCCCGCTGAGCGCATCGTCCAGGGCCCCTCAGCATCCCCGTCATCAAGCAGATGCAGCCTCAACCTGAAAGCATGGCTAGCAACAAGCTCTCGCCAACTGCGAAGGGGCGTGTGTGGGCCCTCGTGGGGGGCTGCACCCTGCCTTCCTGTGAGGTGGGGTCTGCTGCTTCCGCTGAGGACTCTGGGGCTTGTTTTCCTGGGGGTACAGCAGGGTTCTCTTCTCTTACATGGGACCCAAGAGAGGGGGCAGGATGGGCAGGCAGCCCCGGAGCAAGTCGGGGAGTCAGTCACCCCACGCCCACCCCGTGCAGCCTCCCTCCAGCTGGGGCACAGGCAGCAGGTCGTGGCGTCAGCAGCACCGCCTTCCGCAGCGAGAGGAAACAAGGACCTGGAAGAGTGTTCTCCTGGGAGGACACGAGCATCTGAAATGACATCCCTCCTACTGTACTCCGCTTCCCCAGGGACTCCTGGAACGCGCTCGTGTTTTTAGGTTACAGCTCGTCCTACCACCCACTTAGCGCGGAGCTCGGGCAGCAGCGGAGCAGAAGGCTCTCGGGGGGCCTGCCTGCACTGGGATGCCGTGCACGGAGAAGGACAGCCCCGACGGGGGGTGGGGGGTGCGGGGGGAGTGAGGGGGAGCTGGGACTCACTGGGGGACCAGGGCGCCCATAACCCCAGAGAGAAGATGCTGTCCGAGTGCACGGGAGCCCCTCCTGTGGAACCCTGAAGGGCGCAGGCTGCGTTCCTGCCAACGGCCCCCCACCATCCCCCAGGCTGGGCCTGCGGTAAGCCACAGCTGCCCCACAGAGGGGAGAAGCTCCTTCCGACCCCACAAGGCGACAGTGAGGCCGCAGGAAGCAGCCCAGCTCGCATCCTTGGCGACAGAGGAGCGCCCAGCCCTCCATCCCCACGGCCTCCAGCCAGAGGCCCAAGCAAGCTGACACCCCTGCCCACCAGGCGCCCCAGGCCCTGAGACGAAGGACCCACACACTCACGCCCCAGGCCCTGCCGAACGGAAGCAGAGGCCCCGCGGTCAGCTCCAGGCACCGCCGCACACAGCCCTGCCGGGCCTGGAAGCCCAGAGCCTCCCCCATTCCCAGGCGGGCAACAGCGGCCCCAAGGCCAGCGGCTGAGTGACTCAGAGCTGGCATGTGAATGCAGGGTTCTTTACTCCAATCTGTACCCCACATTTCAAAGAAGGGGAGAGAGGGCTGCAGTCAGGAGGGGAAAAGCCAAGCAGGAGGGTTTCGGAGGGTGACGAAAAACACACCAGGAAAGACATCAAACACCAGGCCTGGAGCCCAGCCCCAAGCCCTGGTTCTCCAGTCCAAGGCCCAGGCTGCCTGCGGGCCTGCGGGAGGACCTGCACGTCACATGGTGCGGGGACACAGAGCCAGGCTGAGAAACAATGTCCACACGTGAAAAGGACGCATCCCCTGGAAGGGACACCGCAAGCAGCAAAACCAGGGAAGGGACATCATCAGTGAAGACAAATGCACACACACAGTCGCACCCATGACTGAGCGAGGGGGGAGAGAGTGCAGCCTCTCCTCCTGGGATGACTGCAGAAGCAAGGGCAGGAGCAGAGTCACAACCTGGCAGCCATCTCACCGATCACAGCGTCAGGCGACAACGGTCGACCGTGGCTGTTTGTGGGGAAAACTACACGGGGAAACAAGATGCACACCGCGTAGCAACACACCTCCAACAACACACCTCCGGAGTGACACGGCGGACAGAGGAACACCTCCGCAGAGAAGCGCGGTGGCCACTGCCACCACCTCAGCTGGTCGCAGGGAGCACAGCAAAGCCACACTGAGGGACACCCTGCCAGGAGAAAAAGACGCCCGCCCTCCTGGAAAGTGTCCAGGTCCTAAGAGACAAGATGGCGGAACTGTGCCCCAAACACAGTGATGACCACGGGTCACCCCCTGGGCTGGGATAAGGGGCGCTACTGGAAAAACAGCGACATGGAACAAGGTTCAGGGGAGCTCTCAGCCACCCGTGGTTACGGAAGACACTGACACTTGGAGACGCAGGAATTCTCTGTACGATCTTGGCAACGTTTTTCTTCGCAGACCTGAGTTACGTGCAAACACGAAGTTTTTTAAGAGCGCACGAACAAGCAGAAGCTCAGAGGAGCGCCCGGAGCCCGCGCTGGCCCGGCTTGGCCGTTGAACCCAGCTCCAGGGCCGGCTCCTCTGCTCGCGGCGGACCAGGCGTGCCGGACACACACGGTCACGTGACCCCCAGGGGCCTCACAGAAGCTTCCAGATGAGGCCGCCTGTGCACCGGGGCCCTGCTTGAGGCCCCAGCCCTCCAACGGGCAGGCGTCCAAACTCCGTCTGTCGTACACCAAGGGCGTCCCAGGTTCTACTTCCAGGCATGAGGCGTGTAGCCCGGGGTCTGGCTCACAAGCCTGAGGCCTGTGTGGAATAGGCCCCCGGCACACTGTCCTGGCTCCCTCCCACGAGGGCTCATGCCGCCAGAGAGCCGGAGCACCTGCCCTCTCAGGGAAAGGTCATAGCAGCTTCAGGACCCGGCTAGGGAGCCTGAAGAACACCAAGTTGCCCTAAAAGGCACCAGGGACAAGCGGAGCAGATGCCGGTGTGAAGAGCAGTGCTCTGAAAACTCAAGACACACAGAACGTTACTAGGTCACAACTTTCACTAGATGCGTTCGAACTCAAAGGGTTGTTTTCTGACCTGACTTTAAACTTGAACCATACACTCAGCTGGTATTGAGGGCCAACTACGTGCCTGGCACGTTCCAGGCACTGGGATGGAGGGTCACAAGTAAACAGGGTCAACAGCACTGCCCAGATACCAAATCCAGACAAAGACTCCACTAAAAAAGGGTTCTACCGGCCAGTATCACCAATAAGCAAGGACACAAAATTTCTCAATAAAACATTAGCAAACCAAATCCAACAACACATTAGAAGCATCATTCACCACGATCAAGTGGGACTTATTCCCAGGATGCAAGGGTGATTCGACGTATGCCGCTCAAGCAGTGTAACCCATGACATCCGTGACAGAAGGGATAAAGACCGTATGATTATTTCAGCGGATGCAGAAAAAGCAACTGACAAAGTACAATATCAGTTCACAGTAACGACCCTCAACAAAGTAAGTCTGGAGCAAACACACCTCAACAGAGCAAAGGCCTTACATGAAAAGCCTACAATGCCCTACTCAATGGGGAAAAACAGAGAGCTCTCTCCCCAACGTCAGGAACAAAACGGGGACGTCCACTCCCACCACTTTTATTCAATGTAGTACTGGAAGTTGTAGCCACAGCAATCAGACAAGAAAAGGAAATAAAGGCATCCACATTGGTAAGGAAGAAATAAAACTTCTGCTATTGGTACACGACAGGACACTAGATATTGAAAACCCTAGAGACTCCACCAAAAAGCTATAGAACCGACAATTCAGGACAGTCGCACCACATGAAATCCATGCACAGGAAAATCCGTTACATCTATGCACTAACATGAAGCAGCAGAAAGAGAAATTAAGAACAATCCCATCTACAACCACAACAAAAACAAAATACCACGAATAAGTTTAACCAAAAAGGTGAAAGATCTGCGCTCTGAAAACTGTAAAACACTCATGAAAGAAATTGAAGAGGACACCAAAAATGGGAAGACACTCCATGCTCATGGGCTGGAAGAACAAATGCTGTTAAAATCTCTACACTAGGGACGCCTGGGTGGCTCAGTCGGTTAAGCGGCTGCCTTTGGCTCAGGTCATGATCCCAGCGTCCTGGGATCGAGTCCCACATCGGGCTCCTTGCTTGGCAGGGAGCCTGCTTCTCCCTCTGCCTCTGCCTCTGCCTGCCACTCTGCCTGTGCTCTCTCGCTCGCTCTCCCTCTCTCTCTGACAAATAAATAAATAAAATCTTAAAAAAAAAAAATCTCTACACTATCCAAAACAATCTACAGATTTAATGGAATCCCTATCAAAATACCAACAGCATTTTTCACAGAGCTAGAACAAACAATCCTAAAATTTGTACAGAACCAGAAAGACCCCAAATACCAAAAAAAATCTTGAAAAAGGAAAGCACAGTGGTGGAATCATGATTCTGGACTTCACGCTGTAAAGATATAGTGATCAAAATATTATGGTTCTGGCATAAAAACAGACACACAGATCGATGGAACAGAATACAGAGCCCAGTAACAGACCCTCAATTCTAGGGTCAGCTAATCTTCGGCAGAGCAGGAAAGAATAACCAATGGAAAAAAGACAGTCTCTTCCACAAATGATGCTGGGAAAACTGGACAGCCACATGCAGAAGAATAGAACTGGACCAATCTCTTATAGCACACACAAAATTAAACTCAAAATGGATGAAAGACCTAAATGTGAGACCTAAAACCATAAAAATCCTCGAAGAGAACACAGGCAGTAATGTCTGACATCAGCCATAGCAACATTTTTTTAGATATGTCTCTGGAGGTGAGGGAAATGAAACCAAAATAAACTATCGGGGCTTCATCAAAGTAAAAAACTTCTGCACATGGGGCGCCTGGGTGGCTCAGTGGGTTAAACCTCTGCCTTCGGCTCAGGTCATGATCCCAAGGTCCTGGGATCGAGCCCCGCATCGGGCTCTCTATTCCATGGAGAGCCTGCTTCCTCCTCTCTCTGCCTGCCTCTCTGCCTACTTGTGATTTCTGTCAAACAAATAAATAAAATCTTTAAAAAAAAACAAAAACACTAAAAGGCAACCTACAGAATGGGAGAAGATATTTGCAAATGACATATCCAACAAAGGATTAGTGTCCAAAATCTATAAAGAACTTATACAAGTCAACACCCAAATACCAAGTAATCCTATTAAAAAATGGGCAGAGGACATGAACAGACACTTCTGCAAAGACGACATCCAGATGCCAATGGACACATGAAAAGTTGCTCCACATCACTCGGCATCAGCCAAATACAAATCAAAACCACAATGAGACACCACCTCACACCAATCAGAACGGCTAAAATCAAAAAGAAAAGAAATATGATGAGAATATGGGGGAAAAGGAACCCCCATACACTGTTAGAATATTACTCAGCCACAAAAAAAGAATGAAATCTTATTATTTATAACAACACGGATATCTCGAGAACGTAACGCAAAGCAAAGTAAGAGAAAAATGAGTAGCATGATTTCACTCGTATGTGGATTTTAAGAAACAAAACAAACAAGCAAAAGGAAAAAGAGAAACATACCAAGAAACAGACTCTTAACTATAAGAACACAATGAAGGTGACGGGGGAGCTGGGGAAACAGGTGATGGGGTGAAGGCGTACGCCTGTCGTGCTGAGCCCTTGAGTGATATACAGAATTCCTGAAATCAGCACAGCCAGGCCTGGGCTCCACACACACGGCTCTCAGCTCCTCAGACACAAAGCAGCGTAGGCCAAATCCAAGGCCCCGAAGAACCAGCCCCTTGCTTGCTCCTGCCTCCTCAGCTAGCATCAGCCCCACAGTTCCAGCTGCTCTGAGCAAATTTTGAGAGGCAGAAAAAACACAAGGTACCTTGAAAATTTTAAATGTTAAAAACATATCGAATGTATTACGCAATTACTAAAATGCTATAGTTAAGTACTAGATATGACCCCTGAACAATGCAGACATTAAAGGCACCAGCCGCCCCCTGCACTAGAAAATCCAGGTATGATTTCTGACTCCCTACAGCCTCGGCAGGAACGCAATGAGCATGTTTTGTACATTGTATGTCATACCTGCCGTATTCTTCCAAAAAAGTAATAAAGTATTATGCCGGTGAAATTCTAGAAGAATGTAAAACAGGACAAGTAACGAAAACCTACCCTGTTTTTAGACAAAGAGACTCAATAATGTAAACATGCCAATTACCTCTAATTTTACTTTATTTTTTTTTTAAGATTTTATTTATTTATCTGTCAGAGAGAGGGAGAGAGAGAGAGCAAGCACAGGCAGACAGAGTGGCAGGCAGAGGCAGAGGGAGAAGCAGGCTCCCTGCCGAGCAAGGAGCCCAATGTGGGACTCGATCCCAGGACGCTGGGAACATGACCTGAGCCGAAGGCAGCTGCTCAAACAACTGAGCCACCCAGGCGTCCCTTACCTCTAATTTTAAACATAAATCTGATGTATTCCAATGAAGATTTCAAAAGAATTTTCATATGGAAAATTTTTCCAGAAAAGTTGGGGGGTGGATACAGGGGACAGAGAGATGAAACACTAGTCCTACCAAGTGTAAAAAAACAATAGGGGCACCTGGGTGGCTCAGTCCTTAAGCAGCTGCCTTCAGCTCAGGTCACGATCTCAGGGTCCCAGGATCGAGCCCCACATTGGGCTCTTTGCTCAGCGGGGAGTCTGCTTCTCCCTCTCCGTCTGCCCCTCCCCCACCCGTGCCTATGCTCTCTCTCCTCTCTCTCAAATAAACAAATAAATTTATTTGTTATAAAATATTTTTATTTGTTATAAAATATAAAAATTGTTTATTTGTTATAAAATAAATATTTTATTTTTAAGAAAACCAACCATATTACAATAAAGCCCTGGTGAACAAAACAGCCCAGCACCAGCAAACTAAGAGGACAAAGAGTTCAGTATCTGAGAATAAACAGAACACGAAAGGAAAACACATAGAAGCATACACAAAGCCAATCAGAATCCAACATAAGTCACAGGGAATGGCATTTCAAATTGAACCGATGCAGCAAAGGTTAAGAGAAGCCAAGAAATGGGCCCGGGGCCACCAGCTGGCACCTGGGCTGGGTCAGGCGCCATGGTCAGACACCCTGGCAGTAAGAAACCTGGCACAACCCCTAGGGCCGATCTAGCAACACCATCACAATTACACACGCCGCACCCTCTGACCCAGGAATTCACTCCACGGACACACACACACACTGTCCCAGGCGCGCATACAGCACACTCAGTGCAGCACCATTCGGGACAGCAGCAGACGGGAAACAACCTAGCTACCCTGCCTGCGGGGACTCTAAGCCAGGGTGCCAAGGCACAGGGTGGGGTAGCTGGAGGCCGCCAGGAGGAGAAATCTCGGCTACAGTCAGAGGGGCCTGGAAAGCTTCTGGAAATCGCCAACACAGGGCCGACCCAGGGCAATTCAATCAGATCGCTGCGGCTGGCCCAGTAATCGGCCTTCTGAAGCTCCAGCAATTTCAAGGCCAACCCAGGTTCCACGGCTCATCCCAACGTTCCCTGGGCCCTTCACTGCAGCACAGGGACCTGACCCGGGGCGCCTGCACCAGGAGAGCAGGGAGACCCCAAAACCCTCGGGGGGTAGGAGGAAGTCCACACACAGCACAACGTACAGACGGGGGCCAGGAGACAGGCAGACATATATACCTACAAACACAACACCCAGGAACTGTATAAAACAGAAACGTTTACAAAGGAAAGCACGCACAACGGTCCCCTTAGGGAGAGCGCACTTCCACTACACACCCCTACTGTAACTCGCCGAACACACCGTAAACGTAACTGCCAATTTCCTTCACTGTGTGACGGTCGGACAGCGGGAAACTCGACGGACCACAATCTGCAGTCAAATGCTCTACCACTGAGCCATACCCCCTACGAACCACAATCTTATGTGCGTTCAGGTGAGCTATACGCCCAATGTGGGGCCTGAACTCAAGACCCCAGGATCGAGAGTCACATGCTCCATGGCCAGACACCCCGGGCTCTTTTTTTAACAAATAAAGTGTAAGAAAATAAAAGAGAAATAAATGACGTATGGCTGAAGCCTTATTGGTAGATTCCAACAGACATTTATTATTCAGTAGGCTATGGAAAAACCTGGAAGATTCAAGGGTTTCTGAGTATGTACAGATTAAATGATGAGGCAGATGTGCTTCATGACGACGTGGGAGGGATCAGGCACCAAGGCTGACCCGAGCACCCCACATGCGCACACATGGGGTCCCGGAGCGCACATTGGCAGGTTCCCTGCTGTCTGCTCTCCTTTGTATTTCAATTCTACCTAACGCATTTTCAGCAAGGTGCATATATGCCCTTTTCAACGAAAAAAAAAAAAAAAAAGCTAGCATATGAAATTATATTCTTTAATGTTCTAGAAAAACATTTAACTAGAAACCGGTTGTTTTACTTCTGAAAAGGATCTGTCAGATAGTTCTGTTAATAGTCGCCTTTTTCTTAAAACAACGAAGCAATGTATCCGAGTTCAGGCCTCTGCGTGCGTGGACTCTTGCTTGAGTCCCCCTAACCCTATCTTCTAACCACACGATTTTAAGCAAATCTCTTCAACTGTAAAAAGCAAGCACACTGGGTCCTCTGTCTCCACACACACTTCAGACGGACGAGCTCCCCAGGTTCCCCACATGCCTCCCCCCGACGCACACATGCGCTCCCCGCAGCCCTCCACCCTGCACGCTAGGGCGCCTGGTCGTTGCGCCCAGACACTTCCAGTACTGAAAACAGTCAAGAGAAGTCACTGTCGTGAGATGCGCAGGCCAACTTCTTCTCAGAACGAAGCATGTCGGCTATCAGTGCATTGCAAAATAAAGACAAAATGCAGCTTCTAGAAAGAAATTAAGTACTCATAACGAACAACCAAAATCAGATCTCCTGCCTCGGGATCTAGATCACATCCTGCAGAGGGCTCGGCGTCCCAGGTTCGTAGAGGAGGGGCGGTTTCAGAGCGAGGGGTCCGAGGCCAGGCAGCAGCTGCTGCCCCGGAGGTCACAGGACGCAGACCCCGAGCCACTCACCCAGGCACAGCCCTGAGAGGGGGCACAAATGAATCCACAGGGAAGGCCGGCAGACAGCCCCCCAGTCCTGGTGTCTGCTCACGGCTCTCTGTGCACAGGATGACGGCCAACACCCCTGTGTGAGCACAAGAGCTCAAGGCACACAGCCCTCTGCGGTGGGCGACGTGGGTTCAAAGTCAGCAACAGGGAGGCAGGAGAGACTCAGCACACAAGGCTCAGCGAAACAGAAGCCACAGTGTAACATGACTGGAGAAACTTCTGCATGTGCATGTGCGTACACCAGCACACATGCGTTCACACGCACAGAAGCTAGAAAATCAAGAAAATCTCCCAGAACACTGGGAACGGCAGAATGGTTTTATTCTTTAGACACATCTTTATGTTCCAAATAATCTACTTTGTGTGTAATTAGAAAGAAAAATGAACAGCTTGCTTTTAAGAGAAGTAACATTGCCAATAGCAGCCGGGACCTAGAGGAGTGCTCCCTGCACAGCCCTCCAGTCAATCCTCTCTCGTTGGTGGACGCAGCGGGCATCAGGGGTGCCCTTCCAGTATGTTCACGTGATTCTGCCAAGGGGCCCCCTGCCACGGGCGCCTGAAAAGGCCAGGGCCAACGAGCAAAGGAGCCACTAAGCAACAAACCCAAGGACCCCAGCTCTCAGGGAGCAGACCCCCAGCACAGAGCTGTACCTTCTGCTCCTCCGGCAGCCTCCCCAAGGCCACCTAGGGCCCAGAACCAAGGGAAAGGTGCTGAGCACACATCAGGGGCTCCCCTCACACAGGGCAGCGCAGCTCTTGGCCCCAGCGCCTAACGAGACACAGGGAAACAAGCAGCGTGAGCGGACAGCAAGATGAGACGTGGGCTCCAAGGAGTCATAGCGACTGCAGGAGAAGGGAGGGACAGAGGCCCTGCAAGACTCTGCGGAAGGGTGGGCACGGATAGGAGCACTGAGGAACAGGGCAGCACCGGCTCTGGGGGCAGCTGAACCCAGAGGAGAAGCAGGACGAGGACACAGCCTCTGCCGAGGGTATAAGCAGGAAGGCTGAAACCTCTCCTCCAAGCTAGGCCATCCCCTGCCCAGGCAGCACCCCGACCCCTCCAGCGGCTGCACACAAAGGCCACGCCACCGAAGCCAGAGAGAGCACTGAGCAGCTGCCCAGCACCGCCTGCTCTCCCAGGCCTCCGGGAGGTGGGTCAGCACGCCGGGGGTTCCCTGACACCCCTTCCCACGCAGGGGGCAGGCGGCCTCGGTGCTCCCCGCGCACAAGGCCACACAACCTCAGCAGCATGGAGCACCCGTCCTCCATCCGGGCGGAACACCCGTCCTCCATCCAGGCAGAGCTCCCGGACAGACACCATTTCCACGTCATTATTTACTCTCTGCTTATCTCTCCTTTCTCTTTCTTCTCTTTTAAAGAATTCTGTTTGTGACTTACGAAGGCAAAAACCAGACAAGGCACAACAGCTTTTGTGGATTCTGGCCGGCACGCCAGCACCAGCAAATGCAGTGATCACTGCGGCAGCGGCAGCGACACCTGCCGGCCTCTAGAGGGGGCTGCAGGAAGAACGGCAGGCTGGCGCCAGAGCGGCCCAGGCCAGGGAGGACCCTGCGGCTGCCACCGCCTGCCCACCCCCACCCCCACCCCTGTGCAGAACAAGCCCCCAGGCCCCACCGAGCTCTGAGAGGGGCCCAAAGCCTCTGATGCTGTCGCTTTCTGTCCCCCTCTCCTTCCACAGTACAGTGATGCTGGGCTGCAGTTTCTAAAGCTCCCCAGCACCCCAGGAGTCAAGCCCCGTGTAAACACTGGGACCGAGGGATGTGTGCTGCGACTCTGTGCGGACACAGGCACATTCTCAAACGCCACACCGTGAGCACAGGGAACTCTGTGAGCCGGAACTCAATCTCCTCTCTAAGGAACGAATCCAAGCACCTGAAGCAGTGGGGTGGGCGCCGTGCCCGACGTTCCCTGGAAAATCCCCGCTGACAGTGCCAGCAGGACAAAGAATGAAATTCACGGCGATGGGAAAACTAGACCCAACTCAAGTTTCCCTCAAACATCCCCTCAGTGACCCCCAAAGTACCATTCCTGTGGCTTTATTATAAAAATCAGTATGTAATTATATACAAAAGAAAGTGTACCCTGCACCAACTCTGGGGCAGAAAACAGATCTGTGGCTGGCAAGGCCTGGATGGGGGACAGGGTGACTCCACAGAAGCAGCCGGGACCCAGGCGGACAGAGCCTCTTCTGTCTGGAGACGAGCTGCCACGTTTTAGTAAGGGTGTCTCAGCACGCGCTGCACACGACAGACAGCCGAGGACGCGGGAGCCCGCGCCTACGCTGTCTTCCTTCGTTCCCCGGTGCCCAAGCTCCTTCTGTTCAAGGAGCACACATGTGACTCTACCGGCCGACGGGGCAGGACCACCGGCAAGGGGTGGCAAACAGGAGCAGTATTATCAGCCAGCTGAGGCCCAGACCGCGGGTAAGTGGCTTCCAGATGGGGTGCCCAGAAGAGGTGTGCTTCCGCGCGCCCATGTCCGGAGCCCCCACCTCGTGTCACCCGGTCAAAGGAAGCACAGAGCGCTACAGTTACAGGACACATGATCTTTGGCGCCAACGGGAGGCACGGGGGTACCACTAAAGGGAGAACGAGGAAAAGGATGGCTTCCACACTGCCCTTCCAACCGTCCACAACACTGCCCGCCCGCTGCAACAAGACAGTGGGAGCCACGACTTCCTCCTTTGTTCATGGGAAGTCAGTGAGTACCTGAAGGCCAAGAAGATGCCTGTGCTGGGAAGGGCCGGCCCAGTGGCACCAGGTCTCCCAGAACATGCCCCATCGCCACTCTGGACCCACACGGCACAAAACTCCAGCAACTCACTCTCATTCTAGCCCAGGACACAACTTGCGGGTTCAAGAACAGAAAAACAGGGGGCACCTGGGTGGCTCAGTGGGTGAAGCCTCTGCTTTCGGCTCAGGTCATGATCTCAGGGTCCTGGGATTGAGCCCCACATCGGGCTCTCTGCTCAGCGGGGAGCCTGCTTCCCCCTCTCCCTCTGCCTGCCTTTCTGCCCACTTGTGATCTGTCAAATAAATAAATAAAATCTTAAAAAAAAAAAAAAAAAAAGAAAAGAAAAGAAAAGAAAAGAAAAAGGCACCTGGCGGCTCAGTTAAGCATCTGCTTTCGGCTCAGGTCATAATCCCAGGGTCTTGGAATCGAGTCCTGTACCAGGCTCCCTGCTCCTCTGCCTGCTGCTCCCCCTGCTCATGCTTGCTCTCTCCCCTCCCTGTGACAAGTAAATAAAATCTTAAAAATAATATAATAAAGTAATATAAAAATAATAAAATAGTATTAAAAATAAAATAACAAAAATAATAATAATAGATCCCAGGGTCCTGGGATCGAGCCCCACATCGGATGCTCTGCTTAGCGGGGAGCCTGCTTCCCCCGCCCCCGGCCTGCCTCTCTGCCTACTTGCGATCTCTGTCAAATAAATAAATAAAATCTTTAAAATAATAATAATAATAATAAAACAAAATGCAAAAAAAATTAATAAAACAAAATGTATGCTCACTGCAGGAAAATTAGGGAACAGAGGACAATGAGACCCGAATCCACCAGTCCCTGACAGCCACTGCTCGTCACTGATCTCCTGCCAGCCTTCTCCTCTGCATGTCTACAACCTCAAACGTTTTCAAATTTATTACCACTTTGAAAACCGCTGTTGTCATACAACATTCCAGGACAAGAGTATCTGAGCACATCAGGGTTCACCCAGAGACAGAACCAGCAGGACCGGTCCCTGCACACACGTTCAGAACGTTATGCCAGGGACCAGCTCAGGCAGCCTTGGCGGCCAGCTGGGCTGCGTCCAGACCCACAGGCATGCCCCAGCAGAGCTCTCCAGGAAGGGGGTGAAGCTGCCTCCACAGCGTCAATTTCTTCTGCTTCAGGGAAGCACCAGCTCTGCTGTCAGTGCCCTTCAACTGATGGGTAAGACCCATTCGGTCACCTAGAACGATGTCCCTTACCTGAAGCCACCGGGTCACAGACGCTGGGCACCTCCAGCAAACACCCTCACAGCAACACCCAGGTCAGCGTCTCCGTGATACCCAGGGATGGGGCCCAGCCAGGCTGCCACGGAAAATGGACCGTCATATCCCCACATCGGTCAGCTTTAAAATAGTTTATAAATGTCCATAACCGTTCCCCAAATGCAAATGTGGCACCCGTCCAAAATTTTGCTGAAACGAGTAATACCAAAATAAATAAAACTAAAGTGAGTAAGTATATGCTCAGTCTTCATTCTGATACCCGAATGTTTTATGCAAAGAGCCCTGGAAGAGGGCAGCTACACACAGAGAGCACTCAAAAAACTGTACAGTGTCTATGAATCCTTGCCGTCAATCGCCCCCACGTGTGATGTAACGGGGAGGGCAAACACTACTGGGAACTAGCCCGCATGACCCCAAAACTAACAAAGGGGTGGGAGGTGTTCCTGTTTCAAGCAGCAACAACAGAACATTCTGGAGAGCCCAAGAGGGCCATGTTCTAGAACAAGGAGAACTAGAATCCGTGATACCCAGGGATGGGGCCCAGCCAGGCTGCCACGGAAATAGAATAGAAGAGATTAGAAGAATAGAATAGAAATAGAATCAAAGGTGCTCTGGACATACTCCCCCAAGAAGCTTAGAAACAAGCTTCTGAAAGATCATACTGATCATACTGCAAATAACTACCTTCAAGATCAAACTCGACACTCTTTAAAGGAAAAAAACAAAATCCAGAGATGGAGCAACATAACACCCACAATGGCAGGCATCCCATAAAAAAAAATCACCAGATATGGGGCGCCTGGGTAGCTCAGTCGGTTAAGTGTCTGACTCCTGATTTCAGCTCAGGTTGTGATTTCAGGGTCCTGAGATCAAGCCCAAGATCGAGGTATCCACACTCAGCACAGAGTCTGCCTGAGATCCTCTCCCTTGCTCTCCCCTTCACTTGCACTTTAATTCTCTTATGCACTCTGATTCTCTCAAATTAATATGCACTCTGATTCTCTCAAATTAATAAAATCTTTAAAAAATATTTACCAGAAACTATGGAAAGAACCTAGGTGTCCATCAACAGATGAATGGATAAAGAAGATGTGGTGTATATATACATACAATGGAATACTATGCAGCCATCAAAAGAAATGAAATTTTGCCATTTGCAACGACATGGATGGAACTACAGGATATTACGCTTAGCAAAATACATCAGTCAGGGGCGCCTGGGTGGCTCAGTGGATTAAGCCTCTGCCTTCAGCTCAGGTCATGATCTCAGGGTCCTGAGATCGAGCCCCACATCGGGCTCTTTGCTCAGTAGGGAGCCTGCTTCCTCCTCTCTCTCTGCCTGACTCTCTGCCTAGTTGTGATCTCTCTTTCTCTGTCAAATAAATAAATAAAATCTTAAAAAAAAAAAAAAAATA
>PISX010001578.1:0-82812 GCA_004024625.1 Mellivora capensis | reverse complement strand
ATGGACATTGGGGAGGGTATGTGCTATGGTGAGTGCTGTGAAGTGTGTAAACCTGGCGATTCACAGACATGTACCCCTGGGGATAAAAATGCATTATATGTTTATAAAAAATTAAAAAATAAAAAAATTATAAAAAAGAAAATAATAATTACCAGATATGTAAAGGAGAAGGAAAATATGACCCAAAATCCGGAGAAAACCGCCAATAAAACAAAAAATCACAGAAATGATGGAATTAACAGATGAAGACTATAAAAAGCTATTATAAACATATTAAATAACTTTAAGAGAAACAATGAGGGTAGTAGAAATCAAAGCCATAAAAGAGAATCAACGGAAAATGCAAAGCCAAAAAACACCTTAAAAGAAATAAAATCAGCAACGAATTTAACTAAAGATCAGACACTAAAGAAAAGACAATAAAGGTGATGACAGGGCAATAAAAGGTTCCCAAGGAGGCACAAAGAGCATCTTAGAAGGGGGTTGACAACACAGAGGTGGGACAAAGTGCAGAAACCCCAGCAGCACGAACTCAAGAGACCCCACCATGAAGCTGGTGGTCACCAGATCGCTGAGGCTTATCACAAATACCTCACAAGCACACGGGGACCGCAGAGGGGAACAAAGAACACTCACTTATCAGAAGACAACAGAATAGGCCATGACATTCTTTAGAGCGCTGAAAAAGCAGCCCCCGTCAGGAACCCTACAGACAGCGAACACAGGCTCAGAAATGAGCCTCCAATAAAGATTGCCAGACAACCTGAAGCTGAAAGACTGCCCAGCAGCAGACCTGCACCACACTACAGGAAATGCTGGAGAAACTATCCGAGCTCTGCCCTCTGTCCGAGACCCTACCCACACCCAGGCCCCAGACCCTATTTTGCCCCTCTCGACCCGAGCTCCATATCCAAGCCCTGCTCTTCTGCACCAGCCGGCCTGCGCACCCGACCCCTGTGGTCTCTGAGCTGCACTGTTCAGCCTGGCCTTTCCGCCTCTACACTCCCGCCCCACATCAGCATCACCAAGCGTATCCCCCCACCCCCGCGTTTTATGACCCCGCAGCTTGTCGGCTTTGCCACACTGTCTAGGAACCACCGAGGCACTAAAACAGGTCAGAGAGAGCACGCAGAAAAGAAGCACAGGGAAGCCGAGCCAGAGGAGGGACCACAGTGGGAGCGGCCCTATCCACACGGGAAGACGGCGGACTGTGCCAGAACAGAGCAGGCTGACGGCATTGGGCTGCCTTTCAGACACCGCCACAGCTCGCACATGGGAGCAAGCAGATCTTCGCACCCGCGTGGGGCAGCAAAGGACTGGGCGTGGCACCGGGAGGCAGAAGCACCACAGGGCCGGATGCAAGGCCCCCGGCTCACGGACAGACCCCGGGCGCATAGACCACCGCAGCGACCTGAGGCAGGGGCCAGCAAGCTCACCTTCACTTTACAAAGGTGAAAACTGAGCCACAGGGAACACCACATGCCAAGGAGTCCGTTTACAAAGCAGCAGTCTCCAAGGGGACTCTGGGGCCACGGTCCCCCATCCCACCAGAAGGCCCGGGGCCTACACCCCAGCAGTGCGCCCATGAGAAAGAACGGAGCCGAGCCCTCGAGCCCCAGCCGCACACGGCGGGCAGGTCATAGGGAGAGCGTCTGGGCACCCGCGTTCTCACTCACTCTAGCTCTGAACTGGCCATACGACAGGCAGCTTATTACTCTGCCGTCTAGGGAGGGAAAAAAAGACCGCAGCCAAGTGACCTCCCGCCCCGCCCCGTGTAACCAAAGCACCATTTGTGCCACAAACACGGAGACAGAGTGGGCGGGGTACCATGGACCCGAAGCCAGCAGATACCAAGCACGAGAGCAACTGCGAAGGAGAAACTCTTACTTGGGAAGAGCCGGGGGTTCCTCCGGAAGTTCGGCGGCCCCCGCCTGAGCTCCTGGTGGCTCTGCCTCCTCCGAGCCGGGGGCCACCTCCGGCCCAGCACCCCGTGGGCCCGGTGGCCCGCCTGAGTCTGCACCGGGGCCGACCTCCACCTCCTGTCCTGGGGCCGGGACTGGCTCCTGCTCGGCAGCTGCCGCCACAGCCTCCTCTGCCTCCTTCCTCCTGGCCTTCTCCTCCAGCTCCTTCCTCCTCTTCTCGTCGTCCTGCCGGGCCATGTGCTCGAAGGCTGTGAACACCTAAAACCAAACAGCAACCCGGCAATGAGTCCGCCTGCCCAGGACCGAACCACGCGTACCGCAGGAAGGTAGCAAACTCTGGTCGGAAGAGAACGACCAAACAGGAAACCATGATGCGTTCCCACCAGCAAAACACAGACGATTCGACCTGACCAGGAGCCGCCGCAAAGCAATCTCTGACAGGTGTTCCCAGAGCAACAGAAGCGAAACCCATAAGCCACGGTATCCACGAGCCCACGGGCCGGACGCTGGGGTCTAAAGGAGGCGTCACCACGTGGCCTCCCTGTCCTTTCTGTCATAGTGCCCAGCAAGACTCGTCTGCCAGGGAAAGAACACACCGTCCTGGTACCAAGAGCTGCAAAGGTGCCAGCAATTCAGACTCAGAAGGGAAGACGGGAACCGAGTTGAACACAAAGTATAAGCAGCATGACCAAGCTGCCACTGCCCTCTCACACGGCACGTGAGGTGTGGCTCTCAGAAAACCTGGCAGTGGGGGCGCCTGGGGGCTCAGCTGGCAAAGCCTCTACCTTCAGCTCAGGTCAGGATCCCGGGGTCCTGGGCTCAAGCCATGCGTCGGGCTCCCTGCTCAGAGCCTGCTTCTCCCTTTGCTTTTACCCCTCCCCCTGCTTGTGCTCGCTGTGTCTGACAAATAAATACGTAATCTTTAAAAAAGAAAGAGAACGTGGCAATCAATTCCACAAACCACCGCATGTGCCTACGATGAGCGAGGAACACAAAAAAATCCCACCCTCTAAGAACTCGACATTGCGGTGTGAGGACCAGCCCTCCCTGGGACACAGTGACATCCATACACGCCCTGGGACTCCCCACCCACAAAGGACACGGGAAACACGCGTTCTGTGTGTACCTTTCACGGGCACAGACCCTCTCGCAGCAGCACCCACGGGAGGGGCCGTGAGGAATGGCTGCAGTCCCTCCAGACGGGCACGCAGACGCCCACTCCAGTCCCGGAAATCTACGGAAGTTCCTTGTGAGAAAGGGGCTCTGTGGCAGACCCCGAAGGAAAGGGGTCTCGCTGGCCAGCAGACTACCGGGGGGGAAGGCCGTGGCGCTGAGCGGTAGGGCCATGTGCGGGAGCTGGAGACGGGAAGGCTGGGAGAGCCTCCTTGAGGGGCTGCATGGGGGGGACGAGGGCTGTTACAGTCCATTCAGCAAGCCTACTCCCTGCTATCTACCCAGAGGAGTTGAAGACACATCCGTACAGAAACCTGCCCCAGGTACCGCAGCAGCGCAGCTCGCAAATGCCACGGAAGCAACCAAGCTGCCAGCGGGTGAACAGTCCATCCAGACCATGGGATCCTTATCACTCCGCACCAAAAAGAAACGATCACGCCGTGAAAAGACCTAAAGGAAACGGAAATCATGCTACTAAGTCAAAGAAGCCAATCAGAAAAGCCTATACATATTCTGCATGAGCCCAATTCCAGGATATTCTGAAAAAGGCAAAACTACAAATATGCTAAAGATCCGCGGTGGGCGGGGCGGGAGGGAGGAACGAGCAGGGGAGTACAGGAGATTTCTCTGGCAGCGAACATACTCCGTGTGGTGGACACCTGCCTTTAGGTGTTTGTCCAAACCCCGGAAAATGAGCACCACTAACACTGAACCCTAATGCCAACTAAGGCGTGGGTGTCCAGGGTGGAATGTGTGCGGGTTCGTGGACACAGCAAAGGGCCCCTCTGTGGAGATGCTGCCAGCAGGAAGGGCCAGCGAGACAGAAGGCACTGGGGAACCCTGGGCCTGCCCCTCTGCTGGGCCCTGAACGTAAAACTGCTCTCAAAAAGTGCTGGCAGGTCGGGAGGAGCCCCGTTCCAAGCAGCCAGAATGCACCTATCAAACCGTCCTGTTCCCTGCACAAGCAGGAAGACAAAACGGAAGGTCACTAACTACTGAACTGCACCAAGCGCTCGTACACTCTCTCAAAGCCTTCGGGAAGAAGGCAGCACTGACGCTTCAAAGATGAGGAAGAACTAAGTCCAGAGAGGCTAAGGGACTCGCCAGAGGTCCTGCCAGCGGAGGAGGCAAGCGAGCAGTCATCCAAGCGGCGCTCCGCGGAAGGCCAGGCACGCAGAGGAAGACACGGACCGTGCTAAGGCAGAAACCAGGCATCGACCCCAGACCCATTTCTACTCCCTCTGGAACCCAAGCCCCTGGCCACACCTCTCACGCCGGTGTTGAGGACACCTGACTTCGTCCTCAGAGCCACTCATCCTCCTGACGTCCCAGCCCTTCATCCTGACTCCACTAAAAAGCCACAGCAAGGACTCTGTCCCCTCAGCCCTGGGGCCTTCCCGGATGTAGGGCCCGACGCTCCTCGCAGAGTCCGCGGCCTCTGGCGATGCTGCCGCCTCCATGCTCATCCAACCTGCCACTGCTCCGCCCAGCCCGCGCTCTGCAACCGCAGCTCGTGGGGAGGGCGGAGACGTCTGTGACCCCCCCCACCCCCGCTGTCAGCCCCCTCTGCTGACACAGAGGAGCCTCTCCCGGCAGGTTCAGTGAGGCCCAGGTGGAGCCGGCCTTCCTGATGCTCGGGCAACAGGCCTCACCAGCTTCTCAGACTGGACCCAGGACAGGCCCGGGGCACCCGGCGGGGAGCAGTAGCTCCTAGGACTCGCCCTCAGCGGCCCCACAGAAGACCCGGGCACACCCACTTTTTCAAAGGTCCTCCGGCACCACAGGCTGCTGGGAGCCAACTCCGAAACGCTGGAAAGCGGCCCCTGGGTTTCTATGGAGCCTTCTGCTCTGCCCACTCCCTTCACCCCCAACCGCATGCACAGCCCCCTGCCTCTCCTGTCCCTCCACTGGGATCGTCACCCAAGGTGCTGCCCTCCTCGGTCAGCTCTTCCCCTCACACCGCTCTGGCTCATCTCCGTTACACCCTGCCCCGTGCTTCCAATAGCGCCAGAGCAGGGACTTCTGCCTGCAGTTGGAACTTGGCTAAAACTAAGCTTCTCGCCCTCAACTCAGGGGCCAGTTCAGCGCCCCCACTGTCATTACTCCCGTCACCCAGGTTTGAAAGCACAGGTCCTCTCCCACTCACCCCTCCCTGTCTGAGGTGGAGCGAGCGGCTCCATCCCACGCTGTGACCAGATCACCCGTAAAACGAGGGCAAAGACCCACCTTCTGGCTCTGTGGGATGAAACAGAGGAACAGCTAAGCGGGCAAGGGCTGCCCCCCAGGTGCTCAGCAAACACACTTCCTGCAAGCCACGGAGGCTCTTCCATCCTGCAGTGGACGAAGGAAGAGCGCGGAAAAACCCGGAACGCCACTGCGGAGCTCGTGCCAGCTCCAGGGGGAGTCCGGGGAGATCACTCGAGCCAGCTGAACAGACACCTCATCGGCCACCCTCGGGACCGCGGCTCCTCCACCCGCGCCTCCCTCACGGCCTGCGGGAAGCCATCCCGCAGCCTTCCCGCCACTGGGCTGGCGCTGGGCCGCTGGAGCACCAGGACCGAGGGTCCATTCTGGGGCCCGCGACACGCAGCTTCTACTCCCCACACAGGCACCGGGGAGCAGGCCGGCCGGCCGCGCGGCCTGCGGGACTCCAGGAGACACCGTCTGCCAGGGCCCCGCAAACTGCAAAGTGCCGCGGGAGCTGCCGGTAGCAGCTCCCGCGTTTCCGGGGCCCACCGGCAGGCTGCACCCCGCCTGCCCCGTTCCCGGCAAGGGCTCTGGCCCCGGACGGCCCCGCACCGCGGCGAGCGCGTCCCAGTCGGAGCTCGGCCCCGCCGCGCCCGGTGCTCGGCTGGCGACGCACGCTCCGTCGGTAACACCTGCTCTGGCGCCAGCCCCGCCCTGGCCCCGTGCCCAGCGCGCAGGCGACCCGGACCCGCCCCGCAACCCGGCCCCCGGCCTCCGCGCCCCACGACGGCTCCCGCCCACACCCGGCCCCCGCGCGCCGGCCGCTCGGCTCCCGCACGCAGTAACTCCCGCGCCCAGCGGCATCCCGGCGCGGCCGCGAGGAACCGAGGCCGGGAGCGGGGGACTGTCCCCGCCAGGCCGCCCGCCGCCCGCCGCGCGCTACCTGCAGCACCAGCGCCTGCGCCGCCCCGGGCGGGAAGCCCATGCGGTCAGACGGGTGGCGCAGCAGCCGATAGAAGTCGGTCTTGCGGTAGAGGAAGCCGAAGAGCACGCGCAGG
Organism: Mellivora capensis; assembly: GCA_004024625.1. Lineage (NCBI taxonomy): Eukaryota > Metazoa > Chordata > Mammalia > Carnivora > Mustelidae > Mellivora > Mellivora capensis. Next base: position 76,472 of record PISX010001578.1, on the reverse strand, counting down.
AAGTCCTGGACGTTGCCCACGTGCTGCAGGATGCCCAGCAGGGCCTGGTCGTACAGCTCGGCCGCCCCGGGCTCCATGGCGTCGCCGGCCGCGGAGACGCTGCTCACTGCGGGCGCGGCCCGGACACCGGCCCACGGCCACTTCCGGCACGCTGCGGTAACGGCTCCGCCGCCGGCGCCACTTCCGGTCCGCGCCCGCCCGGCCCCCGCTCGTCGGGCCGGGCCGCGGCGCACCGGGCGTCCCTGCCGCGAGCCCCGCCCCCGCCGCCCGGCCGGCCTTCCGGGGCAGCCTGGCGGAGACCCACACACGAGCCCCGAAGTGGCTCCTAGGCGCGAGAAGGCCCGGGACGGCGGGACCGAGAGCGCCGAGCGGCCATGCTGCAAACGGGCGGAAGAGGTGTGGTTCGGGCCGCGTCACGTGAGCCCGGCGTTGTCACGTGGTGGGAGGAGCACCGCCCCTCTCCGGGGAGAAAGTGGGTCCCGGGAGGCCCGAGTCCCCGCAGCGGGCGTGTCGCGTTAGCCGCGCCGGGAGTGAGCGCTCGGAGACGAGCGTGCGCGAGTGCCCTGCGGAGAGAGCCCGGAGTGGGGCGCACACCGCCGTGCCCTCGTCGTGCGATACCCGTGCGCAGGCCCTGTGGCCGCCCTCGGGGGCGCTTGGTCTGCGCCGGACGGCGAGTCCTCAGGGTCCGCCCGAGTGCGGCCTCGGCGGGCTCCGACCGCGCAGCCCGTCAGACACGGGGCGAGCACCTGCCGGGGATGCGGTCAGACGGCGGAAGCCCCGCAGGAAGTAGCGCAGGGTGGGCACAAAGCTGGCGGCGTCCTGCGGGAGGACGCGCCCGCGGCGTAGCTACTCCAGGGGCAGAAACGCTGGGCATCTCCGCTGAACCAAAATCTACAAATGAACGTGCATCTTCATAGCCTGCGGGCTCTGATTAATTGCAAATACAGCCAGATCCAGGAGAGTTGCCCTCGGGCAGTGATTCTGAAACTTCTCGGGGTCATTTACACTCTTAACATTGTTTGAAGACCCCGAAGACCTTCTTTGTGGCTCATTCTTATAGATAGGTACCATCTCAGATATTAAAACTGACAAATTTTAAATATTTATTCGTTTTTAAATAACCACAAAAGCACATGACATGCTAACATTTTTATGAAGGAATAATATTCTTCAAACAATTAGGATTACTGAGAAGTGTAGCATGGTTTTACATTTTCACAAATCCCTTTAATCTCAGGCTTCATCAAAGGCAACAAGATTCTTGGAACTTTTGCATTCACCGCATTGCAATATGTTGTTTTGATGGAAATACATGAAGAAATCACATCTTACATAGATTGTACTTGGAAAGGAAAGGAGCATTTTCATTGTCTTTTCAAATAAAAGCATTATTTTTTGAAACCAAAGTTGCACAGGGGGTAGTTTCTTAACAGTGGTAATATGGAATCTGAAACACCAATGTTTCCTAATTGTCACGTTAACACTCTTCGGTCTGTCCTGAACCTTGACTGGATCTCTTACAGGCATGATTTCCTAACACCAGGTCGGAATGCAGACTGTCACGTCACAGATGTGTGAAGCACAACACTGCCGGGGCTGGGAGAAAAAGATGCTGACCTAAGTACCTCTGGAAATGAGCGGAGACTCAGGCTAAAGGCAAAGGGTGCTAAAAAGAGACGCTTCACCCTAAAGTTGTTTCCCAGGGGGGTGTGGGCTGTCATCTCTGAAAACACAACCCACGTACAGCGGAGGTGAACAGTGAAGCAGATCGTGCGGGTGGTGGACTGAGGCTTCTCACTGCTGGCGTGAGAGCTCGTGGAGAAGCCAGGGAGGAGCCTAGAATGATTTGTGTGGCGGTGAATTAGAGCTGGAGGCATCAGCATGAACCAAGTTTAGCTTTGTCTAGCTACAGATGGCTGCATGTAGAAATATTTATAGAAATGGGCACATACATGTGTCAGTTTACACACACATATTTCATTGCTCTCTCGGCTGAGCAACAATGAGCAACAATGCCCCAGCAGCAAAGTGCACACAGAGCACCAGATCCTGGGTTCAAATCCCATCTCCAACTAAAGGGCAAAGACTCCCTGGAAAAATGGCTGATTCTGGGACTGGGGCAGAAAGTATATGAGCTGAACCTGGACCAACTTGCTAGTCACGCCAGGGAGCAAGGAAAAAGGGAAAATCCTCCATGATGGGGGTATGGCAAAGGGACGTAGGAGCCCGCAGAGAGACCTCCCAAAATGAATATCCATGAGTCCATACAGTATATATCATACTGAATAAATACACCTATGGAAGGAAATAGACACTGTTCCTGTTGAGAAGAATTCCAAATAATTTATGTAACTACTCTGCTCTCCAGGGCATGGAACATAACACCCCTCTCCCTAAGCTGTGCACAGTGACTTCCCTCCAAATAGCACCGTATAACCAGCATGGAAGGGGGAAGGGTAACTGTACCGAGATGCCTGACAGACACGACCTCGGCCAGGCCACGAGAGTCAATGCCAGCAGTGGGAAGTCACGGGGATACCAGGCACCCTTTATATGATCTGCTGAGAAGGGTGCTCCAACTCTGTGGTCTCTCAGCCAAAGACCTGTAACTTCAGTCTAATTAGGAGAAAACCGTCAGACAAGCCCTGTTTGAGGGACATTCTACCAAACTCCTGACCAGTCCTCCTGGAAACTGTCAAGGTCACGTGTGCCCGATACCTGACCACGCCCATCAAGGACGCCAAAGTGTATAAACACCCCATTCATGAAGAGTATAAATAGATACACCTTGTCTGGTCAGTTTTGCCACCAAATGAGTTTGCCCCAAACTTACAAAACAGAGGGAAGGTAAACTAGATTTCCAGAGATTTGGGGATTTGGGAATTCCGCATAAGCGATTATGGAGCTGGAGTGGAAAAGTAATTGGGAGCAATGTGCCCACCAGCAAGGGGACGGGATGAAACCACTGTATTGGTTCATACAGGGGAACCCGGTGGGGCCACTGCCACGAGGACTGGGCAGGTCTACATGGCCCCCGTGAATAGATCTAACATGTGTGTAGCCTGGGAAACTCACGAAAGTGGATGTCAAGCATGATTCCATTTACGAAACATTTTAAAACCTGAGATAATACTATATATTGTTTACATATAGACACATGGAATTAGTTTCAAAACTTGCACGAAGAAGACACACACCGAGTTCGAGAGACAGGAACAGGTCACACCCACGCTGCCACATGTCGCCTTCAGCGTAATCATGTCCTTACCAGTCCGACCTGATGGCCAGAGGAGGTCCCACTACAGGCACCCCCATGGGGCCAGCCTCTCCCAGACCTGAGTGAGAGGACCTGTCGGGGACCCCTATCAGGGAACCCGCATGGCCCTGGGGTCATCAGAACTAGTGTCCACTGCGGGGCAGAGAGCTGTGAAGGCCACTCTTGGAGGAACGTTCGAAGCCATAGTTGACGTAGGTGCTGCTGGCCATGGATGTCGGACCTGGGTGGCTCGGGCAGGAGGCCATCCTGACCCTGGTGGCCTCTTCCATCTGCTTCTGTTCCAGCACTAGAGCTGCGTTGACGTCAGGCCCTGCAGGGGAACAGCCACAGAGGCCATATGCTGAGAAGGCTCCTCTCTGCCCTGAGTCGGCCAGCGGGAGGAGGAACAGCTTCTCTTAGCAAGTAGGGCGTGCTGGGTACAGCCACAGGATGTTCCAGGAAGAAAGGAGACAGAGATGCACAGGTAGGCGGGGGTGTGCTCTGCAGGGGGCGGGGGCGGGGCTGCTGTGCGGGAGGGGCCCTGCTGGGCTGGGGGGGGGGCGGGGTGTAGGTCCTGCCCAGCGTGCAGGCGCCTGGGCGCTCACCCAGGTAGCTGAGGACCACCGGCAGCAAGACCAGGCCGTGCAGCAGGCCCAGCACGGTGATGAGGAGGTTGAGGCGGAAGAAGAAGATCTGGATGAGCTGCGCCTTCGCCAGGCCCAGCACAAGGATGCCGGGCAGGTTGGTCATGGCCACGCCAGCAAACACCTGGGGGTCACAGGCAGGCGTGAGGCCAAGCAGGCGGCAGGGCGGAGGGGGGAATGGGAAGCAGTAGGCCCACTCACAGCGCTGCCCATGAAGACGGTGGCTTCCTTGGCCCTCTCCAGCCGGGTGGGCTGGGTGCTGACCGCAAAGGCGCGGGTGATGTGGGACACGAACTCCACGGAGATGCCCACGGCCTAGGGGCAGAGAGGGGCATTAGGCGAGCGAGGGCCAGGGCGCGGGGTCTCTGGAAGGCAGCAGAGTATTGGGCAAGGGCGGGTTACCGTGACCAGGTTGATAAGGGACACAGCGTTGTAGCTGATGCCCCACAGGGCCATGAAGCCCACGGTGTCCACGAGGATCATGACGATGGAGAACAGGTTGAGGAGGCCCGAGCGCAGGTCCATGCCCAGCAGCAGGCAGCAGACGACGAAGGTGGGCAGCAGGCAGATGGCGAGCATGAAGAGGCCCTCGGGGACCACATTCAGGTACTGCTCGTAGAACACGTTGGTGATCCTGCGGGCGGTGGAGCGCAGTCACCGCTGGGGCAGGTGGCTTCCCGTGTGGGCTGTGCCGCCCCTCGCCTCCCCTGCGCCCCCCAGCCCCGCCCCGCCGCCCCTGCTCCCCTCCCCCTCCCCACCGGGCCTCACGTGTAGGGGAAGACCTCGAAGGCTGGGTTGGTGCCAGGCACTTGCCGCAGGTAGGCGGTGATGTTGGCTGCCAGCGCACGCGACGCCCGCAGAGCCTCCGTGTAATCCTGCGAGTTCCGCAGTGGCTTGTGGTAGGCCATGAACCGCGAGGCTGTGCCCAAAGGGGACAGGGGGCAGAGGAAAGGCAAGGTCAGAGCCAGCTGCAGGCGCCCTCAGACCCCAGGGCACATCCAGCCTCAATCAGGATTCAGAGGCCACCACGTGGAACATTCTTCCATTGTAAACAAGGGGCCCAGCCTGCAGGTTTCCTACCGCAGCCCTGCAGCCGGTCCTACCCCCGGGGGAGCCCCAGGCCCAGCCTGCCTCTGCCCAGTGCACCCTAAAGACACCTTCCAGATACACCCACATGCTGTGCTCTAGGTCTTCAAAACATGCCTTGGGTTTTTCAGACTAAGTCAATTACTTTTCAAGAGTGCATCCTCCCAGAGAGAAGATCCAGAAGGGGAGACAGAAAGGCGGCAGCGGTTCCGCTGACAGGGTGAGGGCAGGCGGTGCAATGTTCATCCGTTTAGCCCGCTGCCCACATCTGCAGTGGTTTGTGTATGCGAGTGAGGGGTGTGGCTAATCCCCCCCCCCCGCCCCCCGGCGTGTGAGGAGTCCCAGAATGTCCCACTGACTGAGGATTTGGGGGAGGGAGAAGGGAACAGGGCACACAGGGGTGAAGTCAAAGAACAGGGAGCCAGGTACCACGGCCTCTGAGGACAGGCCAGTGGAAGGTTCCCCAGGAAGGAGGAAGGGGAGATGATCCCAGATCGAGAGGCTCTTCCCAGGGGCTTGCGGTGACCCCCCAGAGCTGCTGCTTCTGGCTGTCCCCACCAGGTGAGGCCAGGCTTACCTAAAATCTGGCCGTCATGTCCCAAATGCACGGAGGTGTTATACGCAGCCAGTCCCCTGCAAGGCCGGAACAAGGGCTTGATCAGGGACCTGGCCACCCTCGAGGGCCAGCTGTGCTCCCCACCCCAGGCTTACCCTTTGGGACATTTGATGTTCGGGGGGTCGCTCAGGAACCAGGGAAGGTACTTCTGGAACTGCTCCTCCGAGGGCCGCACAGGGCCGAGCGTCAGGCTCATGCAGTTCTTCAAGCAGGCCAGGGAGTCTGCAAAGACGGGGGGGGCTCTGAGTAGTGGCCCCCCAGCCCAGGCCGGGCTGCCCCCCATTCCCATGCAGGTCCTCGGGCACCACCACCACCGAAACATGCAACACGCATGTGACAGGTGTGCTCTGGCGGAGGAGGGGCTCCCCTCTCGGTCACGGAAGTTGCCTACAAGTCTAGCAGGTGGGGGAGCCAAGCGGGGGGCCGAGAAACAATCCCCCACGGCCCCCCCTCTCTGCCAACAGATGCAGCTCTCTGAGGCCAAGGCCGAATGCTAGGTACGGCTCTCTCTCCCACCCGCGTGACTGCAGCTCAGGGTGCGCTCACCCCCACATGTGCCCCAAACCCGTACCCCCACCCTGACTGACCCTGCGAGAGTGCGGGAGGGGCTAAGAGGGCCTAGCTGTGCTCCTTCCCTTGCTGCAGCTTCCCAAGCGGTGGAAGGCTGGGCGCCCCCAGGGACCCCACACTCACTGACGGTCGAGGGGCAGAATTCGCCTTTATTTGGGCCGTAGATATAGAGGCGGCAGCAGGAGGACGGGGTCAGCCAGTCGATAAAGTCATCCACCCAGGAGGAGGCGGGGATGGCCAGGTACGACCTGAGGGCCAGGGGAGAGGACGCTGGGTGGGGGCAGGACCCGGTGGGCAGGCAATGAGTCCTTCCTGCAGTGCCCCCCACCCCAAGGCACGGGGCAGCGGGAGGACAACTGCGTGAGGTCAAGGAGTCCAGAAGCAGGGTGGGGGGCACAGACAGGGCTCGGCCAGGGCACTCACTCCTCAGGGAACTCGGTGGCGTATTGTATCTTCTGGGTTAAGGAGTAGCTGTCACATCCCGCACTGGAGCAAATGGCATTCATACCCGCCTCGCTGGAGAAGTTGTAGCCCCCCGTGGTGACAAAGTAGACCGGGGCCCCCACCTCGAAGTAGCGGTTCAGGCTGAAGAAGTAGTCCAGCAGGTATGAGTCCTGGAACAGAATACATTCCCGGGGCTGGGGCCTGACTCACCCGCAGGGGCTCACGGAGGCGCACACTCACAGAGGCACATGCACACTCACAGAGGCACATGCACACTCACAGAGGCGCATACACAGTCACAGAGGCACATGCACACTCACGGAGGCACATGCACAGTCAGAGGCACATATACACTCACGGAGGCACATGCACACTCACGGAGGCGCATACACACTCACAGAGGCGCATACACAGACACAGAGGCACATGCACACTCACAGAGGTACATACACACTCACAGAGGCACATGCACACTCACAGAGGTACATACACACTCACAGAGGCACATGCACACTCACAGAGGCACATACACAGTCAGAGGCATGTGCACACTCACAGAGGCACATGCACACTCACAGAGGCGCCTACACACTCACAGAGGCACATACACAGTCAGAGGCACGTGCACACTCACGGAGGCACATGCACACTCACAGAGGCGCATACACAGTCACAGAGGCGCATACACACTCACGGAGGCACATACACAGAGGCATGCGCACACTCACGGAGGCGCATGCACACTCACAGAGGCGCATACACAGTCACAGAGGCGCATGCACACTCACAGAGGCACATACACAGTCACAGAGGCACATGCACACTCACAGAGGCACATGCACAGTCACAGAGGCGCATGCACACTCACAGAGGCACATGCACACTCACAGAGTCACATGCACAGTCACAGAGGCGCATGCACACTCACAGAGGCACATGCACACTCACAGAGGCACATGCACAGTCACGGAGGCGCATACACACTCACAGAGGCGCATGCACACTCACAGAGGCACATGCACACTCACGGAGGCACATACACACAGAGGCACATACACACTCACAGAGGTGCATACACACTTCACGGAGGCACATGCACACTCACGGAGACACATGCACACTCACGGGGCGCATACACACTCACGGAGACACATACACACTTCATGGAGGCGCATACACACTCACAGAGGTGCATACACACTCACGGAGACACATGCACACTCACGGGGCGCATACACAGTCGCAGAGGCGCATGCACACTCATGGAGGCACATGCACACTCACAGAGGCACATACACACTCAGGCGCATACACAGTCACAGAGGCACATGCACACTCAGAGGCGCACACTCACGGAAGCACATACACACGGAGGCACATATAGAGGCACAGACACACTCACAGACACACATACACACACATTCATGAGATACTCACGGAGGCACACACACATTCACGGAGGCACACACTCACAGAAGACATGTGTGAGAGGTGCCCGCACAGACACACGCGCCCACACAGACTCGTGCCTGCAGCCGCCCGCGCCCACAGAAGTACACTCGCAGTCACATGGCAGAGGGGTTCGGTCGGAACTGTACCCACAGAGCACACACTCAAAGGTAGTCCCATCCCTGCATGATCGCAGGGACACACACAGAGCACACCCACATAGGTATAAGCGCAGAAGCGTGCGAGCACACTCTGACACACCCACACTTGGGTCCTGTCGCCCCTTCCCATTATCTCCTTTCTACCACAGCTACAGTCTAACGAGCTGCTCTGTGGCCGTAGCCCACACGCGTGTGCACCTGTGAACGCCTGCGTGAACACCTGCGCGGCCGTGTGTCAGGCAGATGCCTGATGTGTTCCCTTCCCCTGAGAGCTGTCAGAGAAGATGGCATAGAAGGTTCCAGGCATCTGTCCCCTGACCTGGGCAGCCCTGCGCGGGCAGCATCTGTCTGATAGAGCTTGGAGCTCTGGGGTCTGCTGAGGGCTCGAAGCTCCCTGGAGGAGGCCCAGAAGCTGAATCGTGATCCATGCCAGTGGCCTTCAGCTCTCAGCGTGGTAGTGGCCACCCGGCCACGTGCAGGCACTTTACACACAGCTTGCGGGGTCCAGTGTGGGACATGAGGACCCCGGCCCCCAGGATCACAGATTTGCTTTCTGACCACTGGCCGCTGTTCTGACCTCAGTGGCGCAGAGTCACGCTGCTGCCGTCAGCTCCCCTTCTCAAGCTGGCGCAACTGCCGAGGTGTCTAAGTGACTGGTGCTGGGTTTATTAAGTTGCCTCTTCATGTTTTCCCTTTTCCCCCTTTTGGCAGCCAGACGTATAAGGAATGGGACATTCAAAGGCAATCACAAATACAAGTGAAGTCACCACACATTACCCGGGCAAGGCTTGGGCTCAGAAAAGACCTGATAAGACTTTAATTTTACAGCTCAGGCTAATCACCAGGACAGAGACACTGGCAACAATCACATTTTTTTAAAGCAAACTCCCAGGGAATGGGGAGAATCTGATCTTTAGAGTTAGCGTACAGTAAGACTCAACTGTCCATTTCTCAACAACCATCACAGACACAATCAATCAGGGAAGTATGGCCCGTACCTAGGAACCAGCACTAATCAACAAGTGATCTCGAGAAGGCTAGATGGCGGATGCATCAGACAGACACTTCAAACTCCCATCTTAGGGATGCTCAGAGAGCAGCTGGACAAAGCCAGGAAAACCAAGTGTGAGCAAACGGGAGCATTCAACCAACAGAAAACATAAAATAGAACCCAGAAAGGAATTTCGGAGCTGGAAAGTACTAGGACTACGTGAAAAATCCTGGTCATAAATTAAATGATCTTATGTACGTGAAACCCTAAAATTCCACTCCAAACCCCTTAAAACTCGTAAATAAATCCAGCAAGGTTGCAGGTTACGAGATCGACGCACAAAAAAAATCAGTCGCATCTCCCTGCACGAGCACTGACTAGCCCAATCAGGGAACTAGGGAAAGCCTAATTATCATAGCATGAAAAGAATAAAGTACTTAGGAATTAATGGTCACGCAAGGGGTGAGCGGCTGCACGCTGTCAGCCACACAGCATCGCTGAGAGGAACTAAAGGACACACCAGTGGGAAGACATCTGCATCCGCAAGCTAGAAAACTGACTATTGTTCAGGCCGCTAGAGAGTCTCCACATTCAGTGCAATCGGTCTAGAACCCAATGACCTTTCTTGCAGAAACAGAAAAATCCATCCTGAAATTCACAAGGGACTCCAAATAGCCCAGACGATCTTTAAAAGAAGAACGGAGTTGGAGGACTCGGGGTGCCTGGGTGACTCAGTCAGTTGGGAGTCCGACTCTTGATTTTGGCCCAGGTTGTGGGATCCAGCCCTCATTAGGCTCCACACTCAACGGGCAGTCTGCGTGGGATTCTCTCTCCCTCTGTCCCTCCCCATGCTCGCTCACTCTCCCTCAATAAATAAATCTTTAAAAACAATGTTGGAGTGCTCACATCTCCTGATTTCAGAACTTGCCACAAAAATACAGTAATCAAATCAGTGAGGTGCTGGCACAGAGACAGACACACAGACCAACCGAATGGAAGAGTGAGCCCAGACACAAACCTTGGCATATATGGTGACATGGAATTTGACAAAGGAGTGAAGGCCATTCAGTGGGGAAAAGGAGTCTCTTCAGCAGATGGCGCTGGGACAACGGGGCATCCACACACAAAAGAATGAAGTTGGACCTTCAAAAATATACACAACTATAGCAGCCATGTCCACAAGCACCACACTGGAAAGAACCCAAATGTCCATCGACAGATGAAAGGATAAAGAAGATGTGGTCTATACGCACAGTGGAATATTACTCAGCTATCAAAAAGAATGAAATCCTACCACTTGCAATGACATGGATGGAACTAGAAGATATTATGCTAAATGAAATAAGTCAGAAAGACGATTACCATATGATCTGACTCGTGGATTATAAGATACAAAACAGAGGATCACAGGGGAAGGGAGGGAAGAATAAAATGGGATGAGATCAGAGAAAGGGGCAAACCGTAAGAGACTTTAACTCTAGGAAACAGACTGGGGGTTGCTGGAGAGGAGGGGGGTGGGGGAAAGTGGTAACGGTGATGGGCCTTAAGGAGGGCACGTGATGTAATGAGCACTGGGCGTCATATGTGACTGATGAATCACTCACCTCTACCTCTGAAACTAGGAAAACACTGCATGTTAACCAAATTGAGCTTAAGTTAAATATATATATACATTATATATATGTATATAATTACATATAATTTTGGTTATATGCTATTAAACAATTATCAAAATATCTGTATCTCTTTACAAATTTTATACAAAGATTTATACTCTTTCTAATGTGTTATCTCACTTATATAAGGACATTTTCTTCTGTGATTAGCTTTTACTAATGTAAAACTTGCTTTGATTTCTGTGTGCCTCATCCTAATCAGATAATGAAGTGACTATGCAATCTATAAGAAAAACAATTATATAAGGAAGTGTTTGTGACACAGGTATGATAAGTTTTTTACATTAAAAAAGTAATCACGGGCGCCTGGGTGGCTCAGTAGGTTAAGCCGCTGCCTTTGGCTCAGGTCATGATCTCAGGGTCCTGGGATCAAGTCCTGCATCGGGCTCTCTGCTCAGCAGGGAGCCTGCTTCCCTCTCTCTCTCTCTCTGTCTGCCTCTCTGTCTACTGTGATCTCTCTCTGTCAAATAAATAAATAAAATGTTTTTAAAAAAGTAATCACAATAAAAAATTATACACAACTATGGGGCACCTAGGTGGCTTGGTCAGTTGAGCGTCTGACTCTTGACCTCAGCTCAGGTCTTGATCTTGGAGTTGTGAGTTCAAGTCCCATATTGGGTTCCACACTGGGTGTGGAGCATACTTAAAAAAAAAAGGAAAAAATATACATAACTATGTACAAAAATTAACTCAAAATGGATCCAAAACTTAAGAGTTGAATTTGTAATACCCTCAGCATAAACATAGGAGAAAAGCTTCAAGATCCTGGATTTGGTGATTATTGCTTGAATGACACCAAAAGCCCAGTGAACAAACAGAAAAATGGGCAAATTGTAATTTATGAAAATGAAAACCTTTTTTTAAGGTTTTATTTTTAAGTCATTGCTACACCCAGCATGGGGCTTGAACTCACGACCATGAGATCAAGAGTCACAGGCTCCTCCACCTGAGCCAACCAGGCACCACGACAATTAAAAACTTTCATTCAGGGCACCTGGGTGGCTCAGTGGGTTAAGCCTCTGCCTTCGGCTCAAGTCATGATCTCAGGGTCCTGGGATCGAGCCCCACATCCGGCTCTCTGCTCAGCAGGGAGCCTGCTTCTCCCCTCGCTCTCTGCCTGCCTCTCTGCATACTTGTGATCTCTCTCTCTGTCAAATAGATAAATAAAATCTTAAAAAAAAAAAACTTTCGTTCATCAGAGGACACTACAAATAGAGTAGAAAGGCAATAGATATGAATGAAGGAAACATCTGCAAACCATGTATCTGATAAGGGATTCTACCCAGAATATCTAGAGAATTCCCCAAATTCAACAAAGAAACAAAACAACAACAACAAAAAAGGAAGCTCTTTCAAAAATGGGCAAAACACTGGAACAGACATTTCTCCAAAGAAGACACACAAATGGCCAATGAGCGCATGAAAATGTGTCCAGCATCACTGATCATCAGGGAAAGCAGATCAAAACTCGCTGAGATACCCCTTCACACCAGTCAGGATGGCTGCCATCAAAACAGAAAAAGAAAAAAGCCAGAAACAGCAATTGTTGGCATGGACATGGAGACCTCGCACCCCTGGAGCGCCATGGCAGGGGTGTAAAACAGAACAGCTGCATGGAAAACAGTATGGTGGTCCTCGACAAATTAAAATTAGGGTTATCATCCGATCCAGCGGTCCCACCTATGGGAACACATCCAAAAGAACGGGAAGCCCTTTCTAGAAGAGACAGCTCCGCACCCTTGCTCACGGCAGCCTCAGTCCCACCTGCTCGAACATGGAAGGAACCCATGTCGTAGCAGACACATGATGGATAAACAAAATGTGGTGTGTGTGTGCACATGAAAATCCCCAGCCTGGAAGAGGAAGGAGCCCCTGACCCGCTCCCGCATGGCTGACCCTGGAGGCCGCCACGCTGAGTGGAAGGAGCCGTGCACAGAAGGACACAATGTAGGGTCCCAGCTCCGGGAGGTGATGGGAGGTGTCCAACCCACGCTGATTCAGCACCACCCGCCAAGCCCCTGCCCTCAGCCCTGTCCCTGACTCTCTTGAACCCCAGGGGAGCGAGGCCGCCAAGCAGGCTCACCTTAGGCAAGGCCAACTCCTGATCCAGCCCCACGCTGATGTGGCACATGAAGTAGAGCCCCACTCCAAACAGGCCTGTGAACAGCAGCAGCTGGGGGGAGGGGAATATTCTGGAGCTGGGCGGACTTGAATCCCCGACACCCCGGGCTAGCTGTCAACCCCTCCTCCGGGCGGTAGGCCCAGGCGCCAGGCTGAGCAGACCCTCCCGTCCCCCAGCCGCGCCTCCCGCCCCGCTCACCACGACCACGCGCGTGACCCGGTGCAGCAGCAGTGGGACATAGAGCTTGCGGAAGAACCGGAGCAGGAACCCCTCGCTTCGGTCAGGCGGGGGAAGCTTCGGGGCGCCCATGCAGCAGCAGACATCCAACCGGGAGGCCTGGAGGGAAGCAGACCCTCGGGATGGTCCCAAATCAGCCTCCGGAACTGCCTCCCTCCCGTGGAAGTGCCTCCCCAGGGGATGTCCCAGAGTGCTATGTTGTTTGTTTTTCTGTCTTGATTAAACACCTCTAAACTTTGCACTGTCGCAGAAATCACTTACGTTTTTTACTCGACCTTTTGTACTTTGCAGGTTTGATTGTATTCTCCTAAACCACCTTTTCTCTGGGGCCCTGGGAGCTTCATGCCCACACAGCGCAGCACCTCTCCCTGCACCCAGCCCCACCCTCTGAGCCTGCTCTGTGAAGGCATGAGGCTCCCCCACCCCCATACCTGCAGAGATGAGCCCGGCAGGTCCCTGGGTCCTGCCCCACCCCTACCTCCTGCCTCCTGCTGTCCAGAGAAAGCAGGGCCACAAAGGCGGACACCTGGAGCAGGAAGTCGAGAACGATCGCAAAGCCGGAGGTCAGGGCGAAGGTTCTCACAGCTGGCATGGGCGTCAGGGCCCCTGGAGGGTGCAGAGGTGAGTCTCAGGGCATGGTGTCTGCTCAGAGGAGCGCAGGGAAGGGGGCTGCCCACCCCCAGTGCCCCCAGCCCCCCTGGCTGCCCAGGCTCACCGAGAAAGAAGCAGATGGCCTCAGACAGGCTGCAGAGCAGCATACTGGGGGCCACTCTGCCCAGCGCACGGCCGATGTGGGCCTCTCGCCGCTCCTCGGGCCTCCGAGGCAACCTCTGCATGGGGACATCAGGGCCAGTGTCCAGAGCCAGCCATGGGCAGCGAGCTGGCCTGTCTGTGCCCGCGCTCTGCCCATCAGGAGCAGAGCCCACCAATGCTCTCTGCCTCATCCACTTCTCAGGGTCTGGCCCAGACACACGCTTGGCTTCGGGACGTCCATAGCCTGCTCGTTCCAGCACGCCCCTGGGTCCCTCAATGTCCACCCACAGGAGAGGCAGATCAACTCGGACTGTCCATCCATGGCATGCCACGGAGGAGGCCGGGTGGTGCCACGTGACGCCCCGCAGAGGCCATGGCGGCCCAAGGGAGAGTAAGTGCAGGGGACACGCGCATCACGAAGATGACACAGAACCGTCTGTGGTCTATGTGCCCGTGTCTGCCCATGCACGAGCAGAGAAGGCCCGGCCCCAGGGTCTGCAGGAGTCCCCCGCCCTCTCACCTGGTACTCCAGAACGAAGATGAAGATGTTGTCGGCCCCCACGGCCAGCACCAGGAAAGGCACCACCTGAAGGATCACCAGGGAGGAGGGCACCCCCAAGTAGGAGAAGAAGCCCATGGCCGCCGTGACTGCTCCCAGCACCACCGCCACCCCGCCCAGGCCCAGCGTCACCTTGGAGTCCACCTGCAAGGGAACCAGGCTCAGCTCCGGGTTGCCTTGCATCGTGCAGTGCTCTAAGGGTCAGCTCTGCGTCTGCTCCGGGGGGCCTGTCCGAGAGCAGCATACCTCCAAGAAGCGTTACCCCTTGGGGAGCCCTTCGGGGAAGGTTTCGGATACCCTAACAAGCCACGCCACCCCACCCTGCCCTCCCACCCACCCCGAAGTCTCACCAGCACTCGGCGCCAGCTGGAGTAGCTGCCCAGGGCCAGGGAGATGTACAAGAAGATGACGATGTAGCTGACCCCAAAGACGGGCAGGTCCTGGGCCGTGGTGCGGTTGATCTCGTCCTCCAGGGAACGCTGCGGACACATCCCGCCAGCCCTGCTGACCCAGGGGCTCCCCGAGCCCCAGCAGGGCTGCCGTCCCCGCCCCCCAGATGGGCGAGCCCAGGTCTGCTCAGGAGGGGAGGAACCCACCCGAGCCCCCCCCGGGGTCCCCTTTCCATAGAGCCAGGGACCCCGAAACCTACCTCCGCCATGAATGTGACCTGGAACCTGCCGGCTGTCTGCCGCTGGAAGGCTTTCATCTCCTCTAAGAAGGCCGCCTCCCAGAGCTTAACATGGGCCAGCCGGGGGTCCCCAGGTTCATAGTTGTTGAGGGAGAAGGTCATGATCAGGGCCTCCGCCTCAGAGTAGTCCTTCCCTGGGATGCGAAATGCTCAGCTCCCCTCCTTCCTCACCCCTGCTCCCCTCCTCACCCAGCCTCCTCTCCCCCACGCCAGCCCATCCCTGTCTCCCCTCCCCTCTCCAGCCTCACACCTGCTCCCCTCCCCCCTCCAGCATTACGCCTGCTCCCCTCCCTATCCAAGTCATGGTCTAACCCCTCCACCCGACCTCCCTCTCTCAGCCAAGGGCCAGACCTGTGAACCCAGGCACAGACCAGAGGACCTGAGCAAGCGGGGGGAGGTGAAGGAGGTAGCATGTTCGAGGTACCCTCCAGCCCCTGCTAGAACCGGCCACCCCCAAGCAGCAAGAGCCCATCACTATTCCCTCCCACCACTGCCCCTGCCCCATACAGCCCCCTAGCTGGCCTCCCCCCAGGCCACTTGGCTTACCTTTGTAGCCTCCCACGGCAAGGAAGGGGAAGACCGGACCTCCATAGTCAGCCATGCAGCTCAGGGCTAGGGCTGTGCCATCCTTGAAGGTGAGTGGGGCACTGGGGGCAGAAGGAAGGACCTTTCCTGACCCTGTGCCTATTGCCAGGCCGGGTGCCAGCCCCAGGCTGCCAGCACCAGCGCCTGACTCCATGGTCAGAACCGTTTCTCCCAGGAAGATTTCATGTGACCCAACTCACAGTGGACCCTCTCCCTGCACGGCCGCCCAAGGCTCTGGGCTAAGGGCTGCACCCAGACAAGGTGGGTGGGCCTCTCACATACAGCCCCCTGGGGGACACCAGGACTTTGCCCCTGGGGTCAGCGCAAGTAGCTGCGTGGGCCTCGCACCGTTCAGCCTCCTCCCTCGCCAGCCTAGAGCCCCCCAAGCCCGAGTTCAGATCCTTCTTTAAGCGGGCAGGTGAGCAGCCCGGGGCCTCAGGCACGTCTCTACTGAGCCTTCCTGCAAACACATCCTGGGCACGGGGATGAAGCGCCCTTTGTGAGTGAGTACGTCCGTCGCCGGCTGTCCTGGGCACACCGGCTGCCCGGGACCTGGAGAGGCTCACGACACCCTGGGCCTGTTTTCCCATCTCTGGAACGGGCATCACCAGCCACCGGAGAGTTGTTGTGAGCTTCCAAAATCAAAATCAAGCCGGCGTGAGCTTTGGACCCAGGGCCAGAGCTTCCTCCCCAGCCCTCCAGCCAGGGCCAAGCACAGACTCTGGGAAGCGGCCCAGAGTGTGGGCTTCCCCGAGGGGCAGGGCTCTGGGTCTCCCTCCCCTAATCCAGCGGTTCTCAGTGTGGCGTCAGGGCCCAGGGTCTGCAAGGCCAGAACTATTCTCATAACCACTAAGATGCTGTTTGCTGTTCCCCTTCATTTGACCTCAATGTAAGGGGTACAGACGGTTCACCAACATGGCTTCAGGCTCCGTATTGCAACCGACAGCTCGGAAAAACCCCTGTTGACTCCGGTGCAGTAGCAAAGCTAACCCCAAGCCTGAGGAAGGCTGTCACAGCCTCCCTCCCTTCCTCGTCTGGCGCATGGGGGTGAGGCCGTGCATTCTCACTAGGCTCCGGACCAGGGCCCGGCTGTACTCTATCAAGCGAGACACTGTGCCACCTTTGTGGACTTGCGATGGGCTTGGTACTGTTATTTGTAAAGAACTAATACAGATGTTTTCTTTTCTGTTCTGCTTTCTCACGTGGGAGAGATCGGGGGACCTGGGTCTCTCCAGACGCTGGGGACCCCTGTCCACTGCTCAGACAGCCTTGGCCACTGCCTGCCCACGTGCCACCCTCCAGGCTGGGGTGGCCCGGGAGCCTTCGCTCCCAGCCCCAAGGCCTGGAAAGCTCCTTAGCCTCCTGGTTTGCCCCGCGGCAGAGAGGAGGCAGCTGGGACTGAGCCCCAGAAGCGCCAGGCCGTGTGGCCGTCTCCTGCCCAGGGGACACCCAGCCCAGGCGTGCAGACCCTGAGCCGAGCCCCAGCCCCTGCCCTGGCCCAAGGGCACCTTGCGGGGGACCCTGCTGGCCTCCGGGGCCTGCGCGGAAGCCCACGCGCATGTGGGGCTGTCACATCACTCTGTAACACACAAAGCAAGGACGTGCGAGGACGCCACTGCTGTCCGAGTGGAGTGGAACCCGGGAGGCCCAGACGGCCTCATGCAAATCTGAAACAGCAAGTGAGAGCCCACGGAGAGAGAGGGCCCTCAGGGGAGACATGGATGGAGAGAAAGGGGGTGGTCTGGGTCTAGGTCTGAGACCCAGACATGGAGCCACCTGGGAGCCCAGGGGCTTCGAGGCCCGGCGCGCACAGCAGCCCCGGCTGGGGCAGGCCGAGGGGGACTCACTTGGCGCAGTAGAGGAAGTGGTCCCTCCAGTCCACCTGGGAGGTCTGCCCCATGAGTGTCTGGTTGGCCGTGAGGAGCAGGTGCGAGCGATTGTTCTGGAAATACTGCAGGAGGCTATTGACGCAGCAGTCAGAGAGACTGGCGTTGTGCGGGTGGAGGGGCGCGAAGCAGATGTCCTGCAGTGAGATGTTGCGCTTCTCGGTGGGTGACCAGGCCTGCAGGTGCCGCAGCCTCTCCTGCAGCTCCAGCAGCTCCAGCAGGAGGTCCAAGGCCAGGATCCCGCTGAAGTTCTTGGGCCCAAGCAGCAGGGAGTCGTAGCGGTAGCCGGGCTGGCTGGGGGCCGTCAGGATCACCTGGTTGGTCCGGAAGAAGGGGCCGAAATGCTGGTCGTGGAAGGCCTTCTCACTGCGGGCTTGGCTGCTGGGGGCCGACCACAGCTCCACGGGGTCTGTGGTCAGCTGCAGAAAGGCCAGGCCCCCCGACAAGGCCACCACCACGGCGATGGACAGGAGGAGGACGGTCAGCGGCCACGAGGCCACCCACGTGCCCCAGGTCTGGAAGCACCGGCTGAGGACAGTGTGGGTGGAGAGGCTGAGTCTGTCGGACAGGCTTGCGCCTGCCTTGGGGTCCAGTGTCTTGTCCCGGCGGCGGGACGCAGCCAGGCGTGTCGCCACCAAGAAGGCGGTGAGCAGGACAAGCGCGGAGCAGAGGAGGATGACGAGGACAACCCTGCCTGCCATCCGGCCCAGGTAGAAGGTGGCGTCCAGGGCCTGGGGCCGGGCAATGACGGGGCAGGATGCGGCGCAGTCCTGGCAGGAGCAGGTGGCCGTGCCGTTGCCCTGGGACACGTTGCAGGGCTGGACCTCCCCGTTCAGAGGCTGCATCCCGCTGCCGGGGGCCTGGCCAGGCTCCAGCAGGTGGAAGGTGATGTCCAGGGGTGCCAGGCCGTTCCCCGTGTCCCCCTGGAAGTTGAGCCAGCGCTGAGCGGTGCAAAGGGCGGAGCCGTACACGCCGCACATGGCGCCCACCGCCAGCGTGGCGGCCGCGGGAATGCGCACCCGGCTGCACGAGTCGTAGGTCCGCTGTGCAAAGTCGTGCTGGTAGAAAGCCTCGTAGGCCACCACGGCTGGGGCCCGGCCGCCGCCAGCCCCCGCCACGCGGGTCACATTGATGAAGAGGCTCTGGTTGGGGCTGCAGGTGTTGTGGCAGTGCAGGTTCACGAAGTTGTCGGAGCAGGCGGGGCAGCGGGTGAGCAGGGCCTTGGTGACCGCCAGGCTGGCCTCGAGGGACACCAGCTGCTTGGAGGAGCAGCAGGCGTACGTGGAGCTGGGCCCCGCGTACAGGCGGGGGCAGATGCGCCGGAGGAGGTTCAGGTGGTCGCCGGTGACGTGCATGGCGGGCGTGTTGGACAGGCAGGACACGTTGGACAGCGGGGCCAGGCCCCCGGACAGCTCTGGGTTCCTCCCACACTCGTCGTAGAAAGCGCAGTAGCCGGGCTGGTGGATGGGCGTGTACGGCTCGCCCTGGGCCTACGGGGCAGGGCAACGTCAGCACAGGCCCCCCGCCGGGCAGCACCTCAGGAGGCTGGTGGGCAGTGGAGGCCGAAGGACCCGGAGCAGGGGCAGGCGTGGGGGGCACTTCTGGGAGACCCAGGGAGAGGTGGGGCCCCCCCACAGTATCTGGAGGACACCCCTGCCAGGCCACAGTGGTGGGGTCTCTGGAGAGGGAGGTGGCCAGACAGACCTGCATTTCACAAGGTCACGGCGGAGGACAAGGGGACAGGTGGGGAGAATGGAGCGGGCTGGGGGACCCCCGGAGGCTGCTGCGTGGTCCCGCTGGAACACGGTGGCCCCTGACAGGTCGGGGGCTGAAACCAAGTGGCGTTGCCCTCGAAGCATGGTTGCTTCGAAGGTGGCTGCCGTCTGCCTGAGCCATGGCCCATACCCAGAGGCCCAGGGACCCTCTTGGAGATTCTTGGGGCCCAAAGCCTTCGCCCGTCCTCCCAGATGTGCGACTGATGGAGAAACGTGAGGCAAGCACCCTGGAACTCCCCCGGCCCCCAGATGCTAAATCCTTGTCAGGTAATCCCCCCGAGCCCACCCCACAGCACCCCGGGATGGGGGCCGCCCTCAACCCTCTGCTCCCACCTCAGGCCAGGACATCCACGCGCACCACGGATGGGAGGCACTGCGCCACCCCGGTCCTCAGGACCCCCACCCGCACCCCTCCTGGGGCTGCCTGGGATCCCTCATCCATCCAGGCCCTCCTCGCTGTGGCCACACAGCCCCCAGCACAGTAGTCCCCCGGGGCAGTGGTGGCAGAGTGGCTGTGGCCGCCCGCACCCGGACTCACCAAGTGCAGGAGCAGTGCCCACAGCAGCCAGCCCCTCGGGCCAGCCTCTGCCATCCCAGCGCGGGAAGGGGTCCCAGGGCAGTGGGGCTAGGCCACGGAGACAGCCGGGGACAGCCAAGGGCTGGCTCTTGGAGACAGTGCTTGTCAAGGTAGCTCATGTACTGAAACTCGGGGTGCACAGTGAGGCGGGCTCCCCGTCAGGGACAGCCTGGCCTGACTTGGCCTGGACCAATGGGGCTGAGCCCCGCACCTCCCACAGCTCCCCGCTAGTTAATGATCCACTTCTCCTCCCTCCTGCCCTTGTCCCAGTCTCTCCACCAGCCTCCCAGTGAGGTGCTGGGGTCTCCCCTGGGCCCACTTCCCAAAGCGAGAGCCAACCAAACCCCACTCAATCCCCTCCCCGGCCTGTCCAGCCTCAGCCCCCCTCTCTGCCCAGCCCCCTCTTGAGACCAAGCCAGCTGGGGCCAGGACACACCCTTGCACTGTCAGCCTTAGCAACAGTTGTTAATTAATATTAACAACCTGATAACAGAGGGGACAGTTAGGGGTGGAGTGACCAGTGACAAATGTCCTCCTCTAGGCGGAGGGGAAGACCAGCTCCCCTGACGGCACAGAGTTCCCAGATGCGAGGGCCCAGGCCCTCCTCCGCCTGCCCCCTCCATCCCGTCCCGGCCAGGCAGCCAGGCGAGTCCTGTCCCCGCCAGCCCTGGAGGGGCAGAGTCACCGGGAGCCCCACGCAAACAGCGCAGGTGCCCGGGACCTTCCGCTCCCTCCCTCCGGCTCTCCCTATCACCAGCGGTCCAGACCTTGGCCCCCGCGCAGAGGCTGAGCTGATAAGGGAGCCTTCGGGAGCACCTTCTGTGTGGCCGCCCACCCCAGGCAGCTGCAGGAAGAAGCCTGCTATCTCTAACCTCCCTCGGCTCAAGGACCCTGGTCTGACTCAGAGGAGCCGCCCCAGCCGTGCCGGGAAGACAAAAGCCGAGGGGGGCTCAGGCCCACCCTGGGTCAGCTCTGAGTCAGCCTCGGCTAGGGAGAAGAGTCAAGGGCCCGGGCACGGTCTGGTCCCCTCTGGGCCCCGCCCCCATGCACCCAGCTGGCCCATGTGGAGCCTCCAGCCCCCCTCAGGGCTTCTGTCCCTGCTCCTGGATCTTCCCCCAGAAGCAAAGCCTGAGACGGGGATGTCACTGCACACAGTTTACCACGGGTGACCCAGATGGCCCCAGCAGGGGCGCAGAGACCAGCCAAGGAGTGGAGGGAAGCCTACGTGGTCTCCGGGGTCTCAGCTGACACACGCCTGGGCCAGAGCAGAAGACGGACGTGCCCCCCACAATCCGTGCGCCCCCAGGTTGTGTCCCGCAGAGCGACAGATCCAGCTCCTGGGGCCGGTGCCTCCCCGTCATTATCATGCCTTAGTTTTCGGTTCGTGACTTTGTGCCCAACTGTTAGTTCCTCCATCTCGCACTGATTCAGACTGAGATCCTGGAGATCAGATTAGGGGGCCAAAAGGCGCCAGGCTTCTGCGCTGCGTGCCAGGCCCGCGAGCGCTTCCCTGGGCTAATCCGCAGTACAGTGATTAGCAGGACTCGCTGGGCGCTGGTGGGTGAAGGGCTCGGACGGCCGACACCCCAGCACGGAAACGCTTTCCGCCGACACCGGCGGTACCCAAGCACCCCGGTCAGCAGCCTCGCCTTCACTGTGTGCCATCTCTGCTGTCAGGCCGGACGCCTCCTTTCCCATTTTCCTTTGAGACGGGGGACATGGGGTCACGGGCGCGCTCTGGCCCAGAGAGGGGTGAACGGGAGTGGGTCTCCCCTCAGGAGACGGCGCGGGAGAGAAGCCTGCTGGGGTCCGGGCTGGCGGATGCTGGGCAGTGCGCCCCAGGCAAGTCCAGCCCTCCCCACCCCCAGGCCTTCGGAGAGTCCGCAGTCTGGGCTGAGAGGCGGGGGCCGGGCTGCGGCCCTCGGCCAGCCTGGCACGACCCTGGGCTGGGTGTGTGGGCGACGCTCTGACCAGCCCAGGTCCGCTGTGGGGACTCCCTGGGCGGCCGGCCTGGAGGGGGAATGTGGGGTCTTGGCACCTCGGGGCAGCCTTCGTCTTCTCTGTTGTCAGAACCCCGATGCTATGTGCGGAAGGCCTGCGTCCGCGGTGCTGGGGAGAGACGCTTCCCTACCCTCCCCACCTCCTTTGCAGCGGGCTGTGGTCCTGTGGTCCTATTCTGGCCAGTGTGAAGCCCTTTTTTCTCATGTGTCATTTTTTTGGAGCGGTCCCCTGTTTGCAGGAGATCCCACCCACCCCACCACGGGCCACAGCCTGTTACTAACCACGTGTGTTAGTGGGGCACCTTTGCTGCTGTCTATGACCCAAGAGGGACAGGTTACTATTAAGGCGAGTCCACGGTTTACATTAGAGCTTACCCTTGGGGAGCTGTGGGATGTTACATTGTACAGAACAGTCTCTCTGCCTAAAACTCCCGTGCTCCTCCTTTACCCATCCTGCCTTCCCAAAGCCCCGACTGCCACAGCTCTTCGCGCAGACATTTGTTGGCGGGGCAAAACACACAAACCAAAACTCACCGTCTCCACCGTCTGAAATTCAGTGCCTTCGCACTGTGGCGCCGACATCGCCACCGTCCCTCTTGTAAATAGGAACTCTGTGCCTGCCAAACCCCGCCTCCCCGGCCCCCCGAGACCCCCGCTCTGCTTTCTGTCTGCACGATTCTGAGCACTCCAAGTGCCTCATGTAAGTGCGACCAGACCGTCCTTGTCTTTCCTGTGACTGGCGTATTGCACGGAACAGAAGGTCCCCACGCTTCATGCTGGCTGGAGCGGGTGTCAGCAGTTCCTTTTCTAAGGCTGAATGCTGTGCCATGGCGTGGACAGACCAGGGGCTGCCGAAGGATGCCCAGGGCTTCCTCTGTTGGTTACTGTGGATAATGTCGTGACCATGGGTGTGCTGCTTGCCTCCCAGACCCTGTTGCAAATCTTTGGGGTACGTATCTAGCCATGGAATTGCCAGATCAATTGGGAACTTTACTTTTAACTTTCCGAGGAGCTAGCCTATGGTGTCCCACAGTGGCTGCAGCCTTTCACACCCCCACTTTTTCACACCCTCCGCGTGGGGCTTGCCCCTGGTTCGACGGCAGCAGTCCTGATGTCCTCATCTGCAGATCCCTGGAGAAAGGTCTATCCAAGATCCGTGTCTAGTTTGCAATCAGACCGGGTGTCTTGTTTGATTGTTTCTTGTTGCATTTAGGCGTTGTCTATAAAATCTGGATTTGATGCTTTATCAGAGATGTGGTTTGCAAATATTTTCTCCCGTTCTGTAGGTTGCCTTTTTACGCGGTTGACAGCAACCTTCGAGGCACCAAATTTAAAATTTTCACCATGTCAGATTTGCCGATTTGCTAACGGTGCCTTTGAGGTCGTAGCCAATGACTCACTGATAAATCCCATGTCATGAAGCTCTTGTCCTGGTTTCTTCTAAGAGTTTATACTCTAAGCTCTCCTTTTTTTAAAGTGGGTCCCATGCCCAATGTGGGGCTTGAACTCATGATTCCAGATTGAGAGGGGCATGCTCCACTGACAGAACCAGCCAGGCACCCCCACAATCTATGACCCAGTTTGAGGTCATTTTTGTATATGGTGTTAGTAAGGGTCCAACTTCATTATTTCACACAATGGATATTCACTTTTCCAAACATTTCATGAAAGACTGTCCTCTCTCCATGGAAAGGTCTCGGCATGCTTCTGAAAATTCATTCCACCATAGATGCAAGGGTTTGCTTAGGAGCTGTTCATTTGGTGCCATCCCATTGATCCATATGACTGTCTTATGCCAGCACCACTGTGTTCATTACTGTATATTTCTAGAGAGGGAGAGAATGGGGGGAGGGGCAGAGGGAGAGAGAGAATCTTCAGCAGATTCCACACCCAGCACTGAGCCCGACATGGGGCTCTATATCAAGACCCTGAGGTCATGACTGGAGCCAAAATCAAGAGTTGGACGCTTCACGGACTGACCCCTGATGACTCTATATTTGTGTTAAGTTTTGAACTCAGGAAATGTGATGTCTTCCAACTTCATTCTTTTTTCAAGATTTTTTTTTAATCTATTTGAGGTCCCTTGAAATTCCAATACGAATTTTAGGATAGAATTTTCCATTTCTGCTAAAAGTGACATTGGGATTTTGATAAGGATAGCATAAATCAGTAGCTCTCTTTGGATAATAACAACCTGTCCATGAATACGGGGTTCTGTTCCAGTTCCATCTCCTTTAGTCCCTTTCAGCAATGTTTTCTTGTTTTTGGTCTAGAGATCTTTTACTTTCTCCGTGAATGTAATTCCTAAGGATTTTATTCAGTTTGATGCTATTGCAAATGGAATTTTCCGCAGTTTCAGGACCAGTTTGTACATTGTTCTTGTATAGAAACGCAACTGATTTTTCTGTGTAGACTTTGCAACTTTGCTGAATACCTTGTTTATTTGTTCTAACAGGTAATTTTGTGAAGTCTTGAGGCTTTTTTACATGTAAGACCGTATCGTCTGCAAACAGAGATCGTTTTACTTTTTCCTTTACAAGTTGGATGCCTTGTCTTTCCACTTCTCCCCTAACTGATCTGGCTGGGATTCCCCGTACTATGCCGGGTGGGGTGGTGATTTGGGCATACTTGTCTCATTCTTGATCTTAGAGGAAAATTTCTCCATCTCGCACTGTGAGTAGGACATTTGCCGTGGCTTGTTCATAGACGACTTTTATTATGTCGAGACATTCTTTCTACTCATAGTCTTTTGAGTGTTTTTATCATAAAAGCATGTTGGATTTTGTCAAATGCTTTTTCTCCATCAATTGAGATGATGTAAATGGGAAATTTGTTGGGCTTTCCCCCTACATTTTGTTGATGTGGCGTAACACACTGATTGATCTTCCTATGTTCAACCATTCTGGCATTTGCTGAATAAATCCTACTTAGTCATGGTGTTTAATCCTGCTAATATGTGCTGAACTCTGCTCACTAGAATTTTGTTGACTTTTGCATCAATATTCACAAGGGATATTAGTCCATCATTTCCTTTCTTGAATAGTTTCTTTGTCTAGGTTTGGCATCGGGAACGCTGGCCTTTTCAAATAAGTTAAAAGCGTTACCTCCTCTTAATTTTTTAAAAAGATTTTATTTATTAATTTGACAGAAAGAGAGAGAGACAAGCAGGGGGAGCAGCAGAGGGAGAGGGAGAAGCAGACTCCCCACTAAGCAGGGTGTGGTCAAAGAAGACAAAGCATATATCTACCTTTTCAAATGTCGGGATTTAATTTGGGGCTCCACCCCAGGACCCCGGGACCATGACCTGAGCTGAAGGCAGATACTCCACCCACTGAGCCCCCCAGGTGCCCCCATCCTTTTCTTTTCTTTTTTTTAAATGTCACTGAAGTGTACACTTTATTTATTTTTAAAGATTTTATTTATTTATTGGACAGACAGAGATCACAAGCAGGCAGAGAGGTGGCAGAGAGAGAGGAGGAAGCAGGCTCCCCACTGAGCAGGGAGCCCAATGCGGGGCTCAATCCCAGGACCCTGGGATCATGACCTGAGCCGAAGGCAGAGGTTTTAACCCACTGAGCCCCACCAGGCACCCCCATCCTTTTCAATTTTTAGGGCAAGTTTGAGGAGAACGGGTGCTAATGGCTCTTCAAATGTTTGGTAGAAGTCACTCCCGAAGTTATCGGGACCAGGGCTCCCCTTTCTTGGGGCCGTTTCTGATTAATGTTTCAATCTCCTCACTCGTGTAGATCTGTTCAGGTTGTCCGTTCTCTCCTGATTCAGTCTTGACAGGTTTTGTGTTTCAAGGAGTTTGTCCATTTTATCTGGGTTATTCAATTGCTTGTCACACAACTGTCCACTGTGTTCTCTTACAACACTTTATGTCTGTAGGACTGGCAGTAATTTCCCCACTTTCATTTCTGATTTTAGGCATTGGATGCCCCTCTCTTCTTTTTTCTTAGTCAACCTAGCTACGGGTTTGTCAATTTTGTTGATCTTTTCAAAGAACCAACTTTAGGGTTCATTCATTTTCTAGACTGTTTTCCTTCTCTCAATTCCATTGATCTCTGCTCTAATCTTTATTATTTCCTTCCCCCTGCTATCTTTGGGTTTAATCTGTTCCTCTTTTTCCAGTTCCTTAAGTTGTAAAGTTAGGATGATGATTTCTGATCTTATTTTTTTTTCTAATGTAAACATTTATGGTTTCAAATTTCTGCCTTAGTAACTGCTTTCATTGCATACCGTAGGTTTTGGTGTTTTTCATTTATCTTAAAGTATTTTCTTCTCTCTCTTTTTTTTTTTTTTTTTGAGAGGGAGGACAGAGGGACAAAGGGAGAAGCAGAGAGAGAATCTCAAGCAGACTCCCCACTAACCACAGAGCCTGACATGGGGCTCAATCCCATGATCACAATCATGACCCGAGCCAAAATCAAGAGTCAGATGCTTAACTGACTCACCCAGGTGACCCAGGCTTTGAGTATTTTCTGACTTTGTGATTTGTTCCTGGGGCCCTTGGTTGTTTGTGAGTGTGAGGTATGGTCTCCACAAGTTTGAATTTTCCAGTTTTCCTTCTGTTTCTGATTTCTATCTTTACCCAGGTGTGGTCAGAGAAAATATATCATATGATATTTACCTTTTTAAAGATTTTATTTTTATTATTATTTATTTGACAGACAGAGATCACAAACAGGCAGAGAGGCAGGCAGAGAGAGAGGGGGAAGCAAACTCCCCGCTGAGCAGTGTGCCCGATGCGGGGCTCGGTCCCAGGACCCTGAGATCATGACCTGAGCCAAAGACAGAGGCTTAACCCACTGAGCTGCCCAAGTGTCCCTCTTATAATCTTTTTGATTTAAAGTCTATTTTGTCCAATATTAGTATGGCTACCCCTCATCTCCTTTAGTAACATTTGCATAGAATATCTTTCTCCATGCTTTCACTATCAACCTGTGGGTTTATATGGATCTCAAATGAGTCTCTCTCTTTTTTTTTTTAAGATTTTATTTATTTATTTGTCAGAGAGAGAGGGAGAGAGAGCGAGCGAGCACAGGCAGACAGAGTGGCAGGCAGAGGCAGAGGGAGAAGCAAGCTCCCCGCCGAGCAAGGAGCCCGATGTGGGACTCGATCCCAGGATGCTGGGATCATGACCTGAGCCGAAGGCAGCTGCTTAACCAACTGAGCCACCCAGGCGTCCCAAAGATTTTATTTATTTATTTGTCAGAGAGAGAGGGAGAGAGAGTAAGCGAGCACAGGCAGACAGAGCAGCAGGCAGAGGCAGAGGGAGAAGCAGGCTCCCCACTGAGCAAGGAGCCCGATGTGGGACTCGATCCCAGGACGCTGGGATCATGACCTGAGCCGAAGGCAGCTGCTTAACCAACTGAGCCACCCAGGCGTCCCTCAAATGAGTCTCTTGTAGACAGCAGAATTTGGATGTTTTCTTATCCATTCTGTCAACTTTTGACTTTTTATTGGATGGTTTAATTCATTTACATTTAAAGTAACTACTTTAAATTTAGTAACTTAAAAAAGAGGAACTGGGGCATCAGGGTGGTGCAGTGGATTAAGCATCCAACTCTTGGTTTCAGCTCACGTCCTGATCTCAGGGTCATGAGATCAAGCCCCGTGTCTGGTTCTAGGCTCTGCATGGAGTGTGCTTGGGATTCTTTCTCTCCCTCTCCTTCTGTCCTTCCAGCTCATGCTCTCTCTCCCCCTCAAATAAATATATAATTTTTTTTAAAGGAAAGGAGGGACTTAACTTCTGTCACTGCATTCTGACTCCGTGTCCTTTGTTTTCAATGTACCCTATAGCTTGTTGAACTCATTTTCTGTCTTCTTTTGTGTTTACCTTTTATTTTATAGTGACATGTTTAAATTCCTCCCTCGTTTCCTTTAGTGTATATTCTATAGCTGTTTGCTTTGTGGTTACCATGGGGATTACATTTAACATTCTAAAGTTACAACACTCTCATTTGAATTTACACCAGATTAATTTCAATAATATACAAAATATTTACTTCTTTATAGCTCTATCCCACCTCTTTCAGTTGCTGATATCACAAAATTACACCTTTATACCTGAGGTGCCCCAAAACATAAGCTTTTATTTCTTTAAAATGCCTTAGTTTCTTCATTTATGCAGAAACAAGATTTGGGGTGACAAAACAGGATAGTCTAACTTTTAATTGTTAACAATTATTCATTGTTAATGAATAATTTTTTTAAATTTAAGTTTATTAGTTATTAAATCATGTAGAAAACAAAAAGTGAAGGTACGAACTGCTGTTACGATGAAATAGCGTTTATAATTACCATGTGTTTACTTTTCTCGAGGTCTTTATTTCTCTGTGGCTTTAAGTTACAGCCTAGGGACGTCACTTCACTCTGCAGAACTCTACTGAGCACTTCTCAGAGGGCAGGTCCAGTGGCTACAAGTTCCATCAGGGTTTGTTTCATTGAGAAGGTCTTAACTTCTCCCTCACTTCTGAAGGACAGTTTTTCCAGATACATCTCTTGTTCATACTTGGTTTGGTTTTCTTCTGCATCCTGAATATATCGGCTCACTGTCTTCTGGTCTCCAAAGTTTCTGATGAGAAATTTACTGATAATCTTATTGTGGATACCTTGTATGAGATGATTTGCTTCTCTCTTGCTGCTTTCAAGATGATCTCTTTGGCTTTTGTAAATTTGATTGTAATGTGTCCTGGTGTGTGTCTCTTTGAGTTTATCTTACTTGGAGCTCACTGAGTTTCTTGGATGTTTATATTCATGCCTTTCATCATGTTTGGGACATTTTCGGCCATTATTCAATAGATATTCTCTCTGTGCCCCTCTCTCCTCTCCTTTTGGCACTCCTGTGAAGGGTGTGTTAGTAGCTTGCTGGTGTCCTACGGGTCCTTTAGGCTCCAACTGCTTTTCTTTCCTTTTTCTTTCTCTTTCTCAGACACAGTATGTTCCATTGTCCTGTTTTCAAGTTCACGGTTTCTTTCTTCTGCCTGCTTAGTGAATTTTTCATTCCAGTTATCATACCTCTCAGCTCCAGAATTATTTTTTAGGTTCTCTTTTATTGGTATTTCACACAATATTTTCTTGACTTTCTCTATATCTTCCTTTAGTTCTTTAAGACAGTTATTTTAAAGTATTTGCTTAGTATGTCTGCCATTACTTCTTTTTCAGAGTTTCTGTTGATTTTTTTCCTTTGAATGGGTCATACTTTTCCTGCAGCATTATATGCCTTGTGATTTTTGTCATAGTTGCACATTGGGCATTTGAATCTAATAATGAGATAACTCTGGAAACCGTTCCTTTCCCTCCCACAGAGTTTGCTTGGTTGTTATCGTTTTTATTGGGGTTTGTTTGATTGTTGTAGGCTGTCTCTGTGCCAAGGATCAGCCCAAGGTATGAATGCAATATCTGCTGAGGTGTTTTCTTTTCTGAGCCTTCCCCTGGGCATGGGCACAGTCCCTTTCTAATTTCCCTGTATATGCACTTGTTTTTGAATGTCCTAATTCTTAATGTCTAGATCCTGAAAGGGGATAAAGCAAAAAATGAAGTGGAGGAATAAAGGTGCCCCGATCCTCTAAATCTTCTGGAAGTCACTTCAAGGAGAAGCTTGTAACGATGGGGGGAGGGGTGAGAACAATAACTGGCCGCCTGCCTCTGTGTCTGCACCTCCATGATCAGAAGCACCAACAGCCATCAGAGCAGAGATCCTTGATATTTGGAAGACAGGCTCTTTCTTGCCCACAGTGGCTCCCACAAGCTATATGCAAGCTGTGCCAGGACTGTGTGCATAATGCCTTCCAGGGTCTCGGAGTGCAACATGGGTAGATATTACTGTGTTGAGAGCTGAAATCAACCAAATTAACTGCAAATTTCCCCTGGAAGCTGCAATCCTTCAACCAGAGTTACAGAACAGTTACATCACAAAGATTCTGCCTATGCAATTGTCCAGGTTGGGAGACATTCCTGGTGCTTCCAACTGTACCATCTTCCCAGAGCCCTCCTTTTCCAACGTGAAGGCTTTTGTTTTCCTCACTAAAGGGTATGTATGCTGCTGGCACGGTACTCTAGCCTTCTTCCCTTTTCACAGCCCTATACAGAGATGGGATGTCCAGAGCTACAGCAAGTGTCTTGTAGTCCTGAGGCATCAAACATGAAGAAAATGGCAAGATGCATAAGAATGCAGAGGGAGTGACATCAGCAAAGTGGTGGACTAGGAAGCTCCAAGCTCTGATGTCCCCACAGAAACATTGGAAAAAAAGAAGAAAAGCAGAGCTGGGGCGCCTGGGTAACTCGGTCAGTTAAGCACCACACTCTCAGTTTCAGCTCAGGCCACGATGTCTGGGCGGTGAGAGCGAGCGCGTGCTCCACGTGGGGCTTGTTGAAGATGCTCTCTCTGCCTCCCTCTGCCCCTCGTCCCCCCGAAAGAACAATGAGCACAACTGTCAGAACCAATCTCACAGGAGCTCTGGAAAATGACCAAAGGTGCAACCAAGAAAAATCTGTCTTCAAAACAGTGGGAAAGTTCGGTGGTGCTCTCCTCACTCACCCTTGCCCAACTCCCTCCCCCACTCAGTGGAGGTCTCAGTTTTGATGGCACCACAATCACCTCTTTGCTCCCTGGAATCAGAGGGCACACAGCCAGCCTTCTTTGCACGTTGCTGTGTTCATATGTTCTCCCCCGTGTCAGGACCTAAAGGATTGATGCAAGGCACTCATCTCTCTTTCACCCGATGCAGGACTCGATGCAGGACTCGGGTGGGCAAAGCAGCAGCCGCTGTGCATAAAAGATGCCTGGAGCAAGGGATTATGGGTGGCGACATAAGGGTAGGTTATCAAGGCCCAGAGGAGAAGCTTGGAAAGTCAGCTGTGTATAAAGGGGTACTTAGAAAGGCCCGCACATGCGCAGCAAGAGACAAGTAATCGGAAAGACCTGCAAAGACCGAAGCCTTCACCCTGGCCGATGCTGAGACTCAGAAAGCCTTGCTGAACGTTAAAGGAGAGGTCAGGCGCGGAGCCAGTCCGAGAGGATGGGAAAGAGGGTCGGTTGGTTTGCTCTCCTGCGTGTGCGTGCGCATGCACGCCTGCACCCATGCACGCACGTTCTGTTCGTTCAGCTCCTGGTATTGAAGGCAACGTCTGCCGAGTATGGGCTGACTGTGAGTTACACGAGCGGAGACCAGAGTGAGCGCACGGGGGACAGTCCTTGCACATGTAATTTGGAAAAGCATCAAAATTACCAGACTAGAACAGCCCTCCACAATAAAAACAAATAAACACAAACCAAATGCTTGGGAAGAATAATCTTATTTCCAGAGTGACCACATTATAACTGTCAAATGTCCAGGTCTTAACCAAAAAATGACAGTGTACAAAGAAATAAAGAAAATATGTCCGTCAAAGGAACAAAAATCCTGATAC
The DNA here is from genome assembly GCA_004024625.1 of Mellivora capensis. NCBI lineage: Eukaryota > Metazoa > Chordata > Mammalia > Carnivora > Mustelidae > Mellivora > Mellivora capensis. Next base: position 44,983 of record PISX010001578.1, on the reverse strand, counting down.
AAAGCACTCCCAAGGAAGCCCGCAGACACAGACTTAAAACAACCATCTAAAATATGCTCAATGAGGCAAAGGAAAAAGGCGCAAAGACTAAAGGAAGCTAAGAAAATCACGTATGAGTGAAATGATGTTATCAACAAAAGACAGAAAACCTGCAGAGAAACCAAAGACAGTCCAGAGCTGAGAAATACGGTACCCGGAATGAAACCCTTGCCACAGGGTTCAAGAGCGTGTATGAGCAGGCAGAGCAAAGAACCCATGAGTTCAAGACAGAACAACTGAAACAATCAAGTTGTGAGGTACGGAAATTGGAAAAAAAAAAAAAAAGGCATGAAGAAAACGAACACAGTCTAAGGGACTTCAGAACAGCATCAAGTAAAGTAACAGATGCATCATGGCAGTCGAGCAAGGAGAAGGGGTAGAAAGGTTATTCAAAGGAATAATGACTGAAAACGCCCAAATTTGATGAAAGATGTGACTGTATAAATCAAAGCCACTCAATCAATTTCAAGGAGGATAGATACAGAGACCCACATTGTGAAAACACAATATACCAAAACTCATGGGAAACCGTTGTTGAGAGAAAATTTTATAGCTGTAAATGCATACCTTAAAAAAAGATCTCAAACAAAAAAAAATCTCGAAATAATAGCTTAGTTGTATATCTTACGGAACTAGAAAAACAAAAACAAACTAAACCCAAAACTGGCAGAAGGAAGGAAATAATAAAGCTTAGAGCAGAAACAGACAAGATCAAGAACAGAAAACAGTAGAGAAAACCAATGAAACTGAGTTAGGTCTTCAAAAAGAACAACTTTAGGTAGACTAAGAAAAAAGGAGAAGACTCAGTTAATTAAATCAAAGATGAGAGAAAACATTACAGCAAGTTTTAGGGAAATAAAAGGTAACACGAGCACACTACCAACAACAGATTAGATGACCTCCAAATAAATTCACAGAAATACACAGTCCACCAGACTGAATCATGAAGAAAGAGAAAATCTGAGCAAAGTCACAACCAGTTAAGAGATTGAGCCAGCGATCAGAGTCTTTCTAACAGATAAAAGTCTAGGACCAGATGGCTTTGCTGCTGAATTGTAACTGATACTTAAAGAAGAACCACCACCAGTCCTACTTAAACTCTCCCAGCAAGCAGAAGAGGAGCAACACTGCCGAACGCATTTTGTGAGGAAGCGTTACCTTGATAATGAAGCCAAACAATGACATCACAAGGAAAGAACATGAGGCCAACATCCCCTATAAATACAGATGCGAAAGTCAGTAACACGCATAAGCAAATGAAATCCAAACAGCGCACTGAGAGGACTGTTTCATCATGTCCAAGGGGCATCAATCCCATGAGTGCACAGGTTGCTCAACCTAAGAGAGTCAATCGGTATAACATACCACATTAATAGAATAAAGGGGAAAAGCCACAGTTATTTCAATTGATGCACTCAAGGTATTTGACAGAACCAAAGACCCTTCCACCACCAAAAACACTAGGAAATGGGGGCACCTGGGTGGCTCAGTCAGTTAAGTGTCTGACTCTTGATTTCAGCTCAGGTCATGATCTCAGGATCATAAGATCAAGTCTCGTGCTGGGCTCTGAGCCTAGAGGGAAAGACTACCTCTTGAAATTCTTTCCTCCTCCCTCTTCCTCTCCTCCTCCCCCTACTCTCTCTCTCAAATAAAATCTTTAAAAAAACAAAAAAAAACAACCTCACACACTAGAAAGAGAAGGGAACTTCCTCAGCATGATAAAGGACATCTAGGAAAATCCCACAGCAAACATCATACTCAGTGGTGAGAAGCTAGGAGTTTCCCTCTAAGATCAGGAACAAGACAAGGACGCCTTGTTCAGCACCGCTATTTGACATTGTACTGGATATTCCAGCCAAATCAGGTAGGTAAGAAGAAACAGAAGCCATCCAAACTGGAGCAAACAAAGTAAAACTATCTCTGTTCACAAATGACATGATCCTATATATAGAAAATCTCAAAGAATCTACAAGAAAGTTACCAGAGCCAAGAAACAAATTCAGCGAAGTTGTACTGAAAATATCAGTCACACAAAAGTCAGCTGGATTTTTATACACTAACAATAAACAACCTGAAACAGCAATAAAGAATTCCATTTGCAATAGCATCAAAAAGAAACAAATACTTAGGAATAAATTCAAGGAGGTAAATGACTTATACACCAAAAACTACAAAACATCGCTGAAAGAAATTAAAGAAGGCACAAGTGATGGAAAGACACCTCACATTCCTGACCGGAAGACTTACTGTTAAGATGTCCCGACCACCCGAAGTGATCTACAGATTCAATGGCGCTTTTGCAGGGATGCATATGGAAACTCCAGCGGCCCCAAATATTCAAAAGCAATCTTGACAAACAAGAACAAAGTTGGAAAACTCTTGCTTCCTGTTTCAACAGTTACTACAAAGTCACAGTTCTCAAAACAAGTTTGGTACTGGAAGGACAGAGAGACCAGCGACGGCCTTTTCAACACAGGCAGCTGGGAAAACTGGATGTTTGCACACGGAAGAATGAGGTTGGATGGTTACCGCTCAGCACACACGAAAACCAGCTCAAAATGGATTAAGATCTAAATGAAAGATAAAACTGTAAACCTCTAAGAAGAAAACGGGACAGTCTTCACGACGCTGAATTTAGCAATGGTTTTTATGCTAGGACCCTGAAAGCATGGGCAAAAGAGAAAATAGGGATGCCTGGGTGGCTCAGTTGGTTGAGCAGCTGCCTTCAGCTCAGGTCATGATCCCAGCATCCTGGGATCGAGTCCCGCATCGGGCTCCTTGCTTGGCGGGGAGCCTGCTTCTCCCTCTGCCTCTGCCTGCTGCTGTGTCTGCCTGTGCTCGCTCTCGCTCCTCTCTCTCTCTGACAAATAAATAAAATCTTTAAAAAAAAAAGAGAGAGAAAATAAATTAGAATGTGTCAAAGTGGAAGTGCTTTGTGCGTCAGAGGACATCGGCAAAGGTTACCCACAAAATGGGAGAAAACATTTGCAAAACACGCATCTGATAAGGAATTAATATCCAGAATACATAAAGAGGACCTGAAATTCGATGGCCAAACCACCCACTGCATCTAAAAGCAGGCAAGCCTCAAACAGGCTTCTTGCCAGAGAAGACACTCGGGAGACCTGTGAGCACGAGGACACTCAGCGCCATCCATCCGAGGATGACGCAGATCAGACCGTCGGGCCATCGGCCTCGCACCCGACAGGCCGGAGGTTACTGAAACAATGGAAACTAGCAAGCGTCATCCAGGACGCGGAGGAACAGCCAATGGCGCTGCTGGGGGGATGCAGGGTGAGGTCCCCCAGGGTTAAACGTGGAATGCTCACGGCAGCATGGCTCACAACAGCCAGAAGCTGGCACGAGCCAGGTGACCGACCGTGGACTAGGGGACACCACGGACCACCCTGCAGCCTCAGCCCAGAAGGAAGCTCTGACACAAGCTATGACATGGACAGACGGACGCTAAGTGGCAAGAGCATCCCCATCTGGCTTCTACCCATGGCACATTGGTGGCACTGCCCCCCCCGACCTCCTAAATAGTCTCCACTCCTTGCCAGATGTCCTGCAAGCACATATCGTCCCCATTGAGAACCACTGTCTCCCCATCACCTTTTTCAAGATTTTATTCAATTATTTGGCAGAGAGAGATCACAAACAGGTGGGGGGGGGGGACAGGCTTCCTGCTGAGCAGAGCGCCCGATGCGGGGCTCGATCTCGGGACCCTGAGACCATGACCTGAGCTGAAGGCAGAGGCTTCACCCACTGAGCCACCCAGGCACCCCCCACCACCTTTTTTTTTTTTAAAGGTTTTATTTATTTATTAGAGAGAGAGAGATCACAACTAGGCAGAGATGTAGGCAGAGAGAGGGAGGGAAGCAGACTCCCCGCTGAGCAGAGAGCCCGATGTGGGGCTCGATCCCAGGACCCTGAGATCATGACCTGAACTGAAGGCAGAGGCTTAACCCACTGAGCCACCCAGGCGCCCCCACCACCACCACCTTTTAAAAACTTTTTATTGATTTGCCAGAGAGAGCGAGAGCACACAAGCAGGGAGAGCAGCAGAATCCCGCTGCACAGGGAACCCGCTGAACCTGGAACCCAGGACCCCGGGATCATGAACTTAGTCAAGAGCAGAGGTTTAACAAACTGAGCCCCAGGTGTTCTGAGAGCCACAGGCCTATGGAGGCGTCTGCTGAGCCCACTCACCCACCCATTCCCTGTTCTCTACAAGCTTGGGTGCCCTCCTCCCAGCTCGGCTACGACCCCACCAAGGCCCCTCCGGGCTTCCCAAGTCCCACCTGCCCTTCACCACTCACGCCAAATCCTCCATCGGTGGCGGGGGGGGCCCCTCAACCACCACCCCAGACCCCAAACGGCCCCACCGCTCCAGCCATCACAGCACTCGGCCTGCTGCCTCCTGTGTGTGTCTTTTGCTCCTGGAGGCTAAGTTCATGGTTCCAGGGGGCAGGGATCCTTAACACACATAAGGGTCCGATCTATACATCTCGGTGAACACCGGAGACGGTCTGTCCTTGAGGCTCAGCAGCAGTCCGGCTGTCTGGCCCTTCGTTTCTGCTTCCTGGTGCAACAGCCCCGAGCACCTTGGATGCTGCTTCTCCAGGCCCCTGCTGTGGTGGGGAAGGGCCTGCAGGCCCATGGAGAGGGTGACCCAGGCCTGAGGCCAGCCATAGGCTTTATAGAACCCCTCCATGGTCAAGACTCCAGATCCCTCCCAGGGGCCCCCTAGATGGGGCAGGTAGGCAGCCCGGACAATCCGTCCCTCACTGCTGTCTCCATATGCACCTCGGGCCCACCTCTGGGACCCACCAGAGACCTTAGCTCTCAACACACCAAGATGCGGGCAGGGCTAAGAACACAGAAGCCAGGCCACCGAGCAGGGGCTATCGGGATCAGAGCCACTCATCTGGGCTGAGTGGGGACAGGTCTGCAAAGCTGAGCCTGGATGCTTCTCTCCACCTAACAAGCACCGTGTGTCTCTCACGTTCCTCCCAGCCCTGGGAGCTGGGGGGCTGTCTTCACAGGGGCCCATCTGTGGCGGTCCATCCGGGTGGTCCCTCTGGGTGCCACAGCCTCTGCACTTCCTAATCGGGGGTCAGTGAGTCAGACGGTGAGCTGTAGGACCCAAAGGAGCCTGAGGAAGGTCTGAAGCGGGGTCCCCAGGCAGGGGGACCGCCCTGTCCAGGAGCAGATGAGGGTAGGAAGGGATGGGCCTCTGACGCCACCAGAAACCAAACCGCCTTGGCAACCAGACACAGCCTGGGGCAGCCCCACGGTCTCTGCCCTGAGTCACTGAGGTGACACAGAGGGTGTGTCCGGGCTGCCGCTTCAGGGGGCAGAGTCCAGCCTGGTCAGTATATCCTTTCCTTCCACTTTGAACTGGAAACAGTCAAGAGCCTCGGGGAACAGGATGGTCTCAGGGAAAAGCTTGACCCTGTTAGAGGAGTCCCGGCTGAGCCAGCAACACCACTTGGCTTAGCCCTGCCTCTGGAGGCCTCACAGGCCGGCGGGGAGAGCAGGCCCCAGAGACCAGCTTTGTGGGGCCAAGGCAGTATTAGGGACACAAAGAAGAGGGTGCCCAGCCTAGGCAGGGGGTCAGGAAAATTTGGAGAAAGCCACAGGCCAGCAAGAGTGTATCCAAATTTACCCAAGAAGCGGGTCACCCATCCAGATCTCAATTTCAGACAATGAAAAAATTTTTTTTAAGATTTTATTTATTTGTCAGAGAGAGAGGCGGGGAGAGCGAGCGAGCACAGGCAGACAGAGTGACAGGCAGCGGCAGAGGGAGAAGCAGGCTCCCTGCCGAGCAAGGAACCCGATGTGGGACTCGATCCCAGGACGCTGGGATCATGACCTGAGCCGAAGGCAGCTGCTTAACCAACTGAGCCACCCAGGCATCCCGACAATGAATTTTTTAGTGTATCACAGATATTGCATGAGACATACTTAGGCTAAAAAGGGACACTCTTGGGGCGCCTGGGTGGCTCAGCCAGTTAAGCGGCTGCCTCTAGCTCAGGTCATAATCCCAGGGTCCTGGGATTGAGCCCCACATTGGGCTCCCAGCTCAGTGGGGAGCCTGCTTCTCCCTCTCCCTCTGCCTACTTGTGATCTCTCTCCATCTCCTTAATAAATAAATAAAATCTTTAAAAAAAAAAAAATGTTGACACTCTTCATCACTGCACCTCAGGCTCAGAGAAGGGATGGGATGAGCCCAAGTCGAGCTCGCTCACCTAGGGTCCCAGAGCAGCGTCCACGATCTGAGTGCCTGTCCACTCTGTCCCAGCCGGGTGGCACTGGCCTGGCTTGGCTTTCTGCAAGCCTCAGCTTCCCAACCTGCAGAACGCGGTAGGTGTGCAGGCATCAAGGCCTCCCCTGGCAAGGGGGTGCCTGGGACCCACATCTTAGGGACAGGCCCCTATGACTGGGGCACACAACATGAGGGGCACTGAGGCTGTCTGACCTCATGGCGTGTCCCAACACAGGAACACTTGTGTGGGTCAACTGACCCCACTCTCAGATAAGACCCCGGGGGGAAAGCCGAGACAAGTGAGGGGCCTCGCTCGAAGCCCAGCTGGGCCAGCACATTGTCTGAAGACCTGCCGATGTGGTGCTCCCGGCTTGGCTGCAGGCTCGTGGGTGAACCCCGAGCTGATGTCCTGAGAGGGCATCTGCCCAGCGGGGTCCGACCCCCTCCCCAGTGGGTGAACACGGCTTCGCCTCCCAGGCACACCGGGCAGGGACGGATACCGGAGGACCGCCGGGCAGGACATCCCGGCTCCCTCCCGGCGGGGGAGCTAGCGGTGCCTCCTCACACGATTCCACCCGCCCACCTGCTACTGCCCCGAGACCAAAGTGCAGGGTGCAGCGAGCTCCCAAGCCCCAGGTCCTCCGCAGATTCAGGGTGCACGGCCGCCGGCAGGGCACCTGCGTGCTTCATGCTCCGGGTCCAGAGGTTCCCAGGAACACAGTGTCCTCCCGCCCGTTATCACCCGCCGGCCTATCTGATTGGGATGCTCCCCGGCTTGAAAAACACCTGCCCGTTCACCTCCTGCGTTTTCAGCACGTCACCACGTTATCTCTGACACAAATCAGTTTTTTAGCTTTTACCTATTTTGGTGACAACCACCTTTGACTCCTTTCGACCTCAGATGTGCTGGGCCCCCTCCCACCTGTTGCACTCGTACACGCCGGTCCCCATCTGTGTGCTCGCCACACAGGCACCCCACCCCTCCTGCCCCGGCTCAGCAACGGCCCCTCGCAGGCCCCTGCCGGTAGAGCCCACAGCTTTTATGTGTCCAAGGCCTGATTCTCCGAAGCCCCTCGCCTGCCTGAATAGCGGCGCCCGCTGAGGCTTCTACGTGGGTCTGACTCTGCAGCAAACGGGTGGGGTGGTCACCACCAGCCCTCCCCGGGGGAGCTTCTGCTTCGAGCTTCAAGCAGGCTCACCCCACCGTACCCCACCCAGGCCCGGGGTGCCCTTCACATACAGGGTCTGGCCGGCTCTGGTCTGGGCATCCATCAAATGGACAAGTCCCTAGAAGCCTCAGTTTCCCCATATACAAATTAAGTAAAGGGATACAGCGGGCCTATCCTCAGGGTGGGGTGGGGACCGAATGAGATTTCTGAGTCCCGGGACACCCTCCCTCTGCGGGGTCTGGGCGCAGAGACACACCACTTTCTCCACTGCCCCCACCAGCTGGTGAGAGCACCAACCATGTTGGCTACACTTCCTTGGGGACAGAAAGTGGACCGTCCCGAAGTCACGCCCACCCACCAGCCCTCGTCTGCCCCCTGCACTCAATGCACTCAGCGTGCCAAGGAATTTTTCTGGGGCTTGTTGAGGGTGTACAGCCCCGGCTCCATCCCCAGCGGGGACAAAGGCCCGAACCAGGTCCCTTGGCCCCCAAGGCTCCTGCATCTGCATCCAGGCTGGTTCTGGGACACAAGCCCACTGGCCAGGAGCACTGGAAGTGGCAGGCTCAGAGGGCCTAGAACCACCTGGGAAAAGACTGTCTGTGGCCAGGCCTCAGCGCCTCACCTGCCCCAAGCAGGTGGGACAGCGCCCCGTGGACTGAAGCCCTGCAGCCTGGTGGCTCCAGGCCTGCTGGAACCCCAGTGGCCCACCGGGGCCCGCTAGCAGAGCCCTGCCTAAAGCGGCCCTGTCACAAACCGCAGGTACCCAGAAATCCTCAAACACAACTGGACCAGAAACGTCGAGATCTCGCCCGCCCCAAGCACGGACGGCACGCAGACCAGATGGAAGCGGAGGCGCAGCCTCCTCCCCCTGCCACACTGGCCTCATGACGCCCACAAGCCAGTGACGATGATACCAGGACTCTGCCCCCTCGAGACCCCCCACCTGCCGACAGCAGTGGAGCAGTGGAAAGAAGGCCCACCTTCTGAGCTGCAGGGGAGGGAGGCTGGGACCTGCTGGCTCAGCGGGGAGCACCCAACAGCCAGTGCATGCAGCCCAGCAGCACACGCACTCTGGGACGCACACGTGTGCCCACGGGAGCAGGACAGGAGCCAGTCCCCCCGGCTCGCGGGCAGAGGCTGAATTTATGATACGCCCAAATTTGTAAGTGGAGGTATGGCGCTCCTAACTGGGTAGGCCCACCTTCTCTAAGCTGCAGGGGAGGGAGGCTGGTCAGTCTGGCTGGCAGTGGGCTGGCCCAGGGACCCAAACAGGCCACTGCAGCCCCTCATGGGTGACCTCTGCTGGCCAGGCGGTCATCATGCACAGCAGGCAGAGAGCCAGGCCCAGCCTCCTGGAAGCAGTTTAATTCCCAAGGTTGCCAGGGATGAGCATCCCTTCCTGCTTGCAGGAAACCTGAGTCAGGACAGCTGGAATCTGTTGTCACGAAGCACAAGGCCAGCCTGGCTGGGCCTCCCCCGGAATCCAGTCCAGCCAGGTGGGAAGCTCGGTGCTCAGCCCTGGAAGGGGTCCCAGGAGACGGCGAGGCTGCGCAGACCTCAGGAAGGCACGGCTGTGGGTCTGCGTCTCTCTTTCCGATGTCTGAAGCTGCGCAGGGGATTCTGGGTCTTGGCCTTCTGCTGGGCAAAGTCGCAGGTTAGCTGAGGGCACCAGATGTCTGTCTGCCTAGATGGACTCAGGGAGGTGAGAGGTGTGGCCCCTTGGCAAGGCCCTGCAGGCCACCAGCCAAGGACAGAAGCCACTCCGGTCACCCTCTGCAGCCCACTAAACACCACCTTTCTCTTCCCACCGCCTGGAGCACAGGCCAGGCAGTGAGGACAGAAAAGCAACCCGTCCTGTGTTCTTGAAGCTGCCTGGGGCTGGCCCAGTGAGTGTCTAACCCTCACGACATCCCCCCTCAACCCAAGAGTCTGGGGCCAGGTCTGGGGCCTTGCTCATCCCTCCCAAAGGCAAGGGGCACGCACACCGTGATGACAAAGGAGGAGGGAGGAGGGAAGCCCTGCGGCACGGGCAAGGCCCTAGCACACGTACCTTAACCTTCCTGGAAACCAGCTTCTTCCGCTTCTTGTGAGGTCGCACGAGGCCGCGCAGAGCAGGGGGAACTAGAAGAGACACAGACTCAGCCGTGGCCATGGCTCCTCGCAGCCCACCCCTCCTCCAGCCGGTGCCCAGCAAGCAGCCCAGCTCTGACCCAGCGCCTGGCACACCAGCCCCACCTCTGACGGGCCCAGGGCTGCAAGGACGGCACCGCCAGGGCGAGGCCGCAGAAACCCGTGCTGAATCCCCCCCTGCTGCCCTTAAGTCCCTCACGGTAAGCACGTGGCAGAAAAAGAAAAGTACGCATGTTTTTGAGAAAAAAAACACCGCTAAAATACAACAGAGATCTCTGTGTAACTTCTCCCTACCCGTCCCATAATAACAAGTTCACCCGGCACAATGGGCCTCTCCCCTGATAGCCTTCCAACACCCATGGCCACATGGTCACTGCTGCCTGTGGCATGACCCTTGGCCTCTGGCCTCACCTCCACCTGACCTCAGCAGGGCCCCAGCTCCTGACATGTCTACACACCCCACGGCTGCCCTCTCCCCACTCACCCTAACCCTCGGTGCCCTCCGGCCTCACACTCCTGCTAGAGACTTTGCCCCTACAGGGCAGAGGAAGGGGGTCCCTGGTCCCCACATGGCTGACAGGCCCGTTCTCTCCGGGGCCGACAGACTCCAGCTGCCCCATCTTTGCCTGGTGACCGCCCCATGTCCTCTGACGGGGCGGCACCACCTCCCGCCCATGACACCCCCTTCCACACCTCTGTGTCTGCCTGGCCTGTTACCGGCTCCCGCCCTTGGGCACCTGGCCTCCATGCGGACTCTGCCCACACCCATGGCACGGGGGCCCCACACCGCCTGCTTCTCACATCTACAGCAGAGGGGGCTCCCGTCTGCCCAGGTGCAGGGGAAGCGTGCCCGCATCTAAGCAGATGTGTCTGTGTATGCTTGTGTGCATGCTGGTCGCCCGGCCTCCAAGATGCCCGCCCCCCGCCCGCCCGCCCGGCTTACCCAGGTAGTCAGGGACGTGGCCCAGGTGAGGCTTCACCACGGCAGGGTGCAACGGCAGGTCGTGCCGCAGCAGCTGAAGGTCCCGGGGGTTGTCTTCAAAGTATGTCTGAGAGGGGCGGGTGCACAGCAGGGTCAGTCTGCCTTCCATGGCTCTGCGGGGCCCTCTGAGTGGGTGTGCCGTGCCCTCCCGGAGCCGCCACAGCGCTGGTCTCCCACCTCCCTCAGGCGCCACGTCTGCAGGGACACTGCCCTTCCTGCAAGGCAGCTGCGCCCCACACGCTCTCCACACAGAGCCCCACTTGGGTCACCTCCCCCAAGCGCCTGCCTTAGCCTAGCAGGTCCCCAGGGCGCCCTCCCCACGGCAACGTGTCCCAAGGACAAACTCCACGGCGGCGGTCATGCATCCCCCACAGACGCCGAGCCTCACCTTGAGCCTCTCTGAGTGCAGAAGCTCCTCCTTGATCTCCTTCAGCCTTGCCTCTCTTATGGCCTGTTTGGTCACTGAGCGCATGGCGTCCTGGGCATACAGACCAAAGGTCAGGATGGCAGGGCAGCAGGGCACTGCCCTGTCCTCCCTTGTCCCTGCCTCGGTGCTCAGTGGCAGGGGCCTAACCGGGGGGACTCACAACCACAGATCCCGCTCACCCGGCAGCGATAGCGGAAGCCCTCGATCTCCTCCATGCGGAACTGGTAGGGAAGCAGGACAGGGGCTCCATTCTCTGTGGAGAGAAAGCAGGGCAGTGAGGGTTCCCTGAAGGTTCAGGGCGGGTTTATCCGAAGGCCATCTGCCCAGAGCTCCCAGCCCCCAGCCCCCAGCCAACACCTTCCCCGCGAGGAGCACGGACGGTGAAACTCCCGAGTCCCGTGGACAGCCCACAACAGCTGGTCCAGCACACTGTGCCAGGGCGGCCTCTCGGGCCCTGGGTGCCTGTCACAGCAGCCACACCACCTGCCCACCTTCCCACCCTCTTCCCCCACAACCACTCTGGACACTCGACATTCGCGACAGAGTGGTGTCTCAGCGCGGAAGTAGCCCTCACGCTCCCGCCAGCCAGCGCCCCGGACCCCCGCCTGCACGAGCCCACAGTGTCCGTCCCAGACCCCCAACACAGGCAGGAACGAGGCCCCTTTGGGGAGCCTCCTGGCTGGCGGACAGCCCTCCCCACGCCTCCTCTGCCAACCGCCGCTCACAGCCTGGAACAGCACCAGCTGCACGGCCGCAGCGTCGCCTCCAGAAGGCCCGGGGGGGCGCCCAGATTTGGGCCTGGCAACTTGGGAGTCAGAGAAGAACCCCCTGCCCCCGATGAGCTCCCTCCCTCTCTCATGTCCCCTCCTGAGACACCACCAGCCCCATCTCCCAAGACCCCCTCTCCCCTCCCTTGGCTCTTCTGCCCCTTGAGTCTGGACCTCGGCTTGTGCATCTCGGGGGACCCTGCCTGCCACCCAGGGCGGGATGAGGATGGAGCAGAAAGGAGGCACACGGCGGGGCCGAGCGGGAGGTGCTGCCATCACCGCCGCTGAGCCTAAGGCGTCATGGGAAGAGAGCGGGGCCGAGCGGGAGGTGCTGCCATCACCGCCGCTGAGCCTAAGGCGTCATGGGAAGAGCGCGCGAGGTTCTTACCTCCGAGAAGTTCCTCGATCGTGTGCAAGTGAGACTGCTCAGTAGGCAGCACGAAGGTCAAAACCATGCCCGGGTTGTTGGCACGTGCAGTCCTGCAAGAACAGACCATCCAGTCTAAATCTCTGGCCCGAGGTCCTGGTGCCTGCCCACCACGCCCCAGCTCTCCCACCTGCCAGCTCGATGAATGTAAGCCTCAGGGGTGGGTGGCAGGTCAAAGTTGAGCACAGCAGACACGTGATGGAAGTCTATGCCCCGGGCCACACCTGCCTCCGGATCAGAGGCCCTGTGGGGAGACGTCCCAACGTCAGACTGACCCCCCACCAAGGTCAGCAATCTCAAGCCATCAATTAGTAAAATCACTCAATAAAGCCTTATGGGAAAGCAGAGGGCTCTAACAGGTTGAAAACTCTAAAATCAGGAACCAGGGGGCGCCTGGGTGGCTCAGTGGTTTAAGCCTCTGCCTTCGGTTCAGGTCATGATCCCAGAGTCCTGGGATTGAGCCCCGCATCGGGCTCTCTGCTCCACAGAGATCCTGCTTCCTCCTCTCTCTCTGCCTACTTGTGATCTGTGTCTGTCAAATAGATGAAATCTTTAAAAAATAAATAAGTAAAATAAAACGAAGTCAGGAAATCAGAACTATGTCAGAAGTTGGGATAGCGGGGGTGGCTGAGCCCTTGCCCTGACCTCAGTGCTGCGGGAAGGACAGAACTCACCGCAACACAGGACAACCCGACAACCATCCCCAGACAGCTTGCTGGGCAGACATTGGGTTCCCAATCCCTTTGGAAACCTCCTCCTCACATGTCACAGCTGTATGCCCAGCACAGGCTGCATGATGACCCGACAACCCACTAGGGTCGGCCCTTCCTGCTGCCCCAGAGTACGTGCACGCACACCCTTTGCTTTTCTCCAGACCCCGGCAGCCGAGAAAGGCCCCCACCAGCAACCAGACCCCAAAGCAGGACGCCTTGCTCGGGGACTCCAGTTTCACCACCTTCTGAAAGGCTGAGAAACAGGCCCTGCAGTGCGCCAGGGAAGGGACTCACCTGTCCCCCTTGGATCCTCGGCCCCGACGCTTGCCCTTGACGGGGGCCCCCAGAACTTCGGCGTCGGTCGCTATGACACAGTCGTAGAAGCCCTGGTTGAACTGGGAGATGATATGGCACCTACAGCCCAAGAGCGGAGGAAGTCTCAGTCCCAGAGCCAGTCGGGGACCCCTCCCACCCCCGACATCATCACGACCGTCGTTCCGACTCTTCCCTCTTCTCCAGCTCTGCTCCTGCGTAACCTTCACACCTCAGCTCCTCAGCTGAAGATGAAGTGACAGCAGAAATCTCAGAGCCTCGACTCAGAAACTCAGTAGAGTAGGTCGAGCCCACAGCCTGGCCTCCACTTCCCACTGAAGACACCAGCGCACCCCGCACCCCCTACCCCCTCCCCACCCCACCCCCGCCCCATCTCCCCATCCCGAGAGTCTCAGCTGAGGGGCCTGGCACGCACCTGGAGCACAGCGGGAGCTCTCCGTTGAGCACGCAGGCGGGGATGCTGAACTGCTCCAGGAATAGGCGCAGCCGGTAACTTCGCTCCAGAGTGTTGACAAAGAGCAGGGATTTGCCTCGGACCAACGACAGCTTGAGCAGGGCATACAGCAGCAGGAACTTATCTTCCTCCGTCTGGCAGACCACCTGGAACTGCCGCAGCTGGTCTGGCCCCGGCAGCTGGGACTCCTGCAGCTTGAGAGTCACCTTCAGGGAAAGAACCCCACGGTCAGGGAAGAGGAGGAGACGGAAGAGCCGCCACAGCTGCTGGCTCAAAGCAGGGCAGCCCGTGTCCCCTCCCACTGGGGGACATGACAACTCAACGCGCCCCAGCTGTGAGCTTTGCAGAGGATGTAAGGTTGAGGGCGCAGAAGAAAACACACAGGAAGTGAGGACACGGACCTACAGCAACAAGCTCTCAGGAGAACCAAGTTCATGTATGTGAGAGCTTTGGCCATGCTGCGCAAAGCAGCCTTTCTGTCTCAGGGGTCCCTGCCCCTGCCTTCAGGTGAGCGTGTCTGGACCACCTCCAGCAAATACCTGCAATGATGTAGCAACTGCAGACTAGTAGATGCGGCGTGCTGAGGACCATCAACTTCTGGCCTCAGGACCAGAGGGCTGACCCGATAACGACTGTCCCACCCGAGATACCAGAGGACGCTTTTGAGCAGCAGGTGTCACGTCCTAGGCCCCAGGTGCTTACTGGATTATGGAGCACCAGCTCCTTGAGTGCTTGCACATCCTCGTTAAAGGTAGCTGACATCAGAAACGCCTGGTAAATCCGGGGCAGGTGACTAGAACCAAACAGAGCCCGTCAGTCTCCAGCTCCAGGCCCTAGGGTCAGTCCCGGCCCCAAACACCCCTTCCTTACCAGAGCAGACTCTTGAGTTCCTCCTCGAAGCCGAAGGAGAAGAGAAGGTCGGCCTCATCCAGCACCAACAGCTCCAGGGAGTCTCGCAGGACCAAACTGGCCTGCTGCAAGTGGTTTAAGATGCGCGATGGGGTCCCCACGACGACGTCGGGCTTCTCCATCAGCACGGCTCTGCAGGTGGGCAACACCTCCGTGTTGGGGAGTTTGCATCCATGCACGCCTCACCACGGCTGGCCCTGTTTGCTGCACACCAACCCAGCAAACCCAATCCCACATTCCCGCACAGGCTCACTCCTCCGCGGCCCTGGGGCTCTCACCCACCGCTGAGAAGCAGTGTCCTCAGCAGCTGAGATGTCGGCCACCCGGATGTCTCGAGCGCAGTAAGCAGCCAGCTGCTGGATCATGGACCGGGCCTGGCGTGCCAGCTCCTTGGTGGGCACCAGGACAAGCCCTCTCACAGCCTGCTCTACTGCAGGGCCCGTCTGCAAGAGCACGAATGACAGGCTTCAGCCCGCATCCTCAGGGTCCCCTGAGGCCCCCGGCAGTCGACCTAATGCTGGGGCCTTCCACACGACCTAGCTGTGTTCTGACCAACCCTCACTGACGGCCAGAAAGAGGGCAGAACAGAGAGCTCTTTCCCCGAGCACTGACCCTCAAAAAACGCCACTCCGCGGTTAGCACGTTACTGAACACACAGCAGCCGGAGCGCTGCACGGTCCCCTGAACCCAACAAGGACTGAAAGAAGCGCCCGCTTCTTACAGCAGGTGAAGAGAAAGGGATGCGCTCGAGAAGACGCACAGGATGACAGCACCGCCCGGGCGGGGCTCGGCGACCCGAACTGCAGCCGGAGCGCGGAGCACAGCGGCACCCCGGGCCGGCCTTCGGGAGCCCCGGGCCCCCCACCCCGCCGCCGCGACCCACCGCCTTCCTGTGAAGCAGCAGCTGCAGAGCGGGAAGAGCGTACGCGGCCGTCTTCCCCGAGCCCGTGCGGGCCCGCGCCAGCAGATCCTTCCCCTCCAGGGCCAGCGGGATGGCCTTCTCCTGGATCAGCGTGGGTCGCGACCAGCCCAGGTCGGCGACGGCCTAGGAGACACGACGCGCGGCTCAGCGCGCCGCCCTTCCGCCGCCCCCAGCCCCGCTGGCCCGGCCGCTCAGCCCTTCCCGGTACCTGCAAGAGCCGGGGGTCGAGGCCCATGTGCTCGAAGCCCAACGCCTCCGGGTCCGCCATGCCGTGGCTCTGCGCGGACAGCGCGCAGGCGCGCACGGCAGGAAGGGCGCGACGGCACGTGGGGCGCCGCCACCAATCAGCTTCGCGGGCACCGCCCCCTCCCGGAAGTGCTGGAGCCTGGGCTTCCGGCGGCCGGCGGGGCTGTGCGGCTGCGCAGGTGCGCGAGCCCTGGGTCTCGGCGGAGGCGGGGCCGTCGCCCGCCGCCGCGCCCTCTCGGGCATAGGGGCTGCTCACCGCTCTCCCTTGTCTCACGGCGCTTCCGTCAGCGGCCCTTGCGGTGACCTACGACATGCGGTGCCCCGCGGGCCGGCCCTGGGGGTGCCAGCACGCGGTCCGGGGGCACGGGCGGGCGGAGCTCGAGAGACGGAGGTGGGCTGGCCTGTGGCCGCCCGTCGGCCACCCGAGCAGCGTAGCTAACGGCAGGGACTCGGCCCCCAGCTGTGTCGGCTCGCTGTCGCGGCCTAGCCGGTCACCACGGGCCCAGCGGCTTGAAGCGGCCCAGCTCCTCTGCTGTGGTTCCGCCGCTGTCCTGCAAGGTCTCGCGGGGCTGCTGTCCTGGAGAACCGGAGGGACGCTTCCTTCCTCGCCTGCCCGGTTGCCTGCACCCCCACTTTTTCCTTTGAGCCAGCGCCAGAGGCCGGAGTCCTCACGTCCCACCATGGCGACCCCTGGCCGCCACTTTTAATTAACCTGGAGATGACCCTGCGCTCGCCTGCCTAATGAGAGACCATCTGTCTTAGAGTCAGTCGGTAGCAACCTTCGTTCCCTTTTGCCCAGAGTCGGAGACGAGGCCTCGCCCCCCACGCCCGTGATTCGCAGGAAGGATGTCCTACAGTCTAAGCAAGCAAGAATTCCAGAACAGAACTAGGGTAGTATTGGGAGGAGTAACAGAATTACCTGAACGTAGCCAAACTGGTTTCTAAACGCAACTTCTCCAGACCGCGGGGTATCTGTGGATGTCACAGGGCAGCATGGAAGTCCTCCCCACAGCCGCCACCTGCTGGCCCATGCTCCTGCTGTCCGTTCCTACCTGCCCTGGCAGTAAGACAAACGCCCCTTCCCATCAAACCTTCACAGGGGAAACCTGGACCTCGCTGAGCTACTGGCAGAATCAAGATGCACTGGCTTGTGCCTACAGCTGGACAGACCACCAAAGGCTGCAGGGTTGCCTGCCCTCCCACAGCCCACCAGAACAGCCCCCGTGGCAGAGACGTGTTCCCTTCCTGACCTGGCCCGTAGTTCCCGGGAACCTCAGGCCAGAGGCCCACGCGGCTAACCATCTCATTTTCTCCGGGTTCATTCTAACGTGAGAAAACTGAAAACCATCCTCAATACCCAACTTTAGAGAAGTCAGTTACGGTTATTTCACCTCGCTGGACCGTTAGCCATCCAGAATGAGACATATGAGGAACACTTGGTTTTTAAAGTACAAAAATATTAAATGACAGAGCCTAGGAACTTGCATGTATTTTTATGGGTAAAAATAGGTACATATACAGAGCAGTTTAGAACTTGGAGAAAGAGATTTTGCTCTGTAGGTCACATAAGCAATGTGTACTAACACAGATGACAAAACCCTCGAGAAGCAAGGGCGGCCAGGTTTAATAACGGCAGAAGGGCAGTGTACTAGCTTCAGTGTAAGTCTAGGGGCTGAGAAACAGGTGCTTCATCTCCTCACATGATTCCCTGCCCTCCTGGGCCCTCCAGGGTGAGCTCTGTGAGTGGCCAAGCAACTGCCCGACTGTTCCCACGCCTACGGGTGGCAGTCAGGCCAAACCCTGGCAGCATGAGCCCCCCGCGGACGTCCCACTGCAGGTCAGCACAGCAGCCCGCAAGGCTGGGGCCTCTCTTCCACCCTGCTCTGTGCTTCCCGTCTGCCCACAACCTCTTAGTTCACTTCAAACACAGCTACTACAACACATTTTATTTCACTGGAAAAATCTGTATGAAGAACCAAATGTGGTTCCTGTGAAGAAACATTTAGCACAGCTTAAATAAAAGTGAAGAGAAGAGGGAGGGGAGGAGGGCCCTGCCTGTGCTAGTTCTGCCACCACCTCACTCTGGGGCCCTGTGGGATGAAATCCCGGGTGTCCCAGGAAGTCCCTGCTCGGCCCTCTCGGAAGGCCCCGAGAGCACTTGTGGTGTCTGCAAGCTGCTGTGGCCCTTAGCAGAAACGTACGGGTACACAGAATGCAGACGAGCCTGCACTGGTGTTTTCAGCTAGTCACACTCAGGCAGGAACACTTCAACTAGGAAGTAAAATATATATAATTTATCAAAAAATAGTTCTAATATATAGAAAAACATTTCAATCTTCTGAGGCCTCTGCCCCTTATTTACATTCACAAAGCCACTGAGTAAACCCAGGACTCACGAGGGACAGTGAGGCAGGGCCTCCCTGGTGGGGCGTTTCAGCCGCCTACTGCCTAAGTAGACGTAAAGAGAGAAGTTAAAGGAATAGCAGAGACTTTTTTCACTTGCTCTTTTTGGAAGAGTAGGAGGGGAATCACTGCAGGTGAAACAAGCCAAACTTCATCCGGGGTCAGTTTCGATTCTGAACAAACCCCAAAACAGACCTTTGAAAACCTGGACCAATGTCCTGGGTCCTTGAGAACCAGTGTGAGCGAGTGGCTGATGTGAGTGCTTTGTTGCCATGGAACCAATGTGGCTTGTATTCTTTTTTTTCATTTTCTTTCCCTCAAAATCCAGGTGGATAAGGTATTGGGTGGGGAAAGTACCAAATAATCGAGGTGAAGGGGAGGGATCATACGGAGAAGATACTACACCAGCTTCTTGGCCTCAAAGAAGCTTTTGAGGTGACGCATCTGCCAGATTCCAGTGAGGATGAGAATGACCGTCTGAGCAATTGACCACCATAGGACCCTCTGGTTGGTGCTCTCGCTGGTGAGACGGAAGCGCTCTTCGCGATACTGTGTAGGACAACAGGCCAGGATTAAATGTGCAGGACAGATGGTCCCCGCTGTTGTGAGGCCCTTCCCTGCTGTGCGAAATTCAGCTTCAGGACCAAATGCCTCCTGAGACGCTGCCTCGGATTCTGCGGGGAGTGCCCCAGGAGAGTGCCCTGCGCCCCTCCACAACCAGCTCTGCCAGGCTGGGAGCTGTGCTCGATGCACTTCAGTCTGCAAAGCTTGGAAGCAGCCAGGTACACGGACACCCTCCACCCCATTCTCTAAACAGTTGAGCTCCCAAGCGGGGAAGGCCTTAAACAGAAACTTCCAGGGGGGATGGCGGGCACAAAGGTCATCTGCCACGTCCAAGTACAGTCATACGAATGCTTACCCTCTGGTAATCCTGCTCCTTCTGGATCTGTTCCACCTGATCAAGCAGCTGGCGAGCTCGGAGCTGGAGCTCTGTCAGTTTGTCCTTGGCAGCAATCTCAGGGTAGTTGTTGGCATGCTCCCCAACCTGGATGTCCAGGTGCACGCGCTAGAAGACACGGGGTGGAGCCCCAAAGTCCTAAGGTCGGAAACCCTCGGATTCTCCGTTACAGGTTGGGGAACCTATTCTCGTCCCTAGCAGTGAGACAGAAATGCAACACCTATCTCTGATTGTGACTGTGTTCCAAAGTGTCCCAAATGATGGTGGCCGTTAAGTCAGAACTCAGCAGAATCAGGGGAAAGATTCTGAGCTCTGGCCAAAGAGGCAATCCTCTTACCAGTCTGCCGCCAGCGAAGAGAGCCATCCTGGTGGAGTTCGAGTGCAGGCAGATCTGATGGTCACCGGGTGTGTGGGAGGTGAAGGTGAAGCGGCCCTCGGAGCCGTACTGCCGGGACAGCACCACCTGCAACGGGACACACCGTGACAGCCCCCACCTGCACGCTGCCCTGTCCTCGGAGCCCTGCACGGCCCAGAGAAGTCGGGGGAAGCGTAGCCTCGTGGAGGCTGCAGAGCGCCCGTGCCACAGCGCTGGCCCTACCTTGGGTAGGTGGCCCTACCTTGCCTTCAGGGTCCTTCACCTCCACATGCATGCCCAGGCCGGGGGTCGAGGGCAGGAAGACCTCCTTCTGCTTGTCCCACATCTGGGTGCGGTAGTTCCCTGCGGAGCAGACACAGCCGTCACGACCCGCCGGCTCCGGCCGGCTCCCACACTCCGCGGGGCGCCGTGGCCGCGTCTCGGTGACACACACAGGGCCCTGTCCTCCCTCGCCCCGCCTGACCGATGACCATGGTCTCGTCGGGGATCTCCTCAATGAAGCAGCGCTTCTCGGTCTCGCCGATGTGGAAGTAGAGTCCCCGGGCGCCGGCTGCGCACAGCGCGAGCAGCAGCACCGCCGGTCGTCCCATCGCCCGCCACCACCCGCCCCGACACCACCCGCCCCGACACCTGCCAACGCGCGCCCTCGGCCCGTCGCGCATGCGCGCGCATGCGCTCCAGTCCAGCAGGCGCCACAGCGCCGAGCGCGCATGCGCCGTGACGCTCGCCCTGCGTCCGTCTGGCTCCGCCGGTCCGTCTGGCCGAGAGGAGAGTACGCATGCGAAGGACTCCGGGATCCCTTTGTCGCTTTGTGGGAGACGATACTTTGTCCGACACCTACCTGCGCGCTTCCTCCCCCCTGCGCGCATGCGCAAGCCTGCGCCCGGCTTCCAGGAGAGGCTGCATAGCCGGGCTCGGGGCACTTATGTGGCGATTAGCTCGCGACCCGCTCCTCCGCGGGCGGGACGTGGTGGGGGTCTCGCACTGGAGACGAGGCGTGGGGTCGTGGGGTCCCTCGCGGGGGACAGGGCAGGGACACGAGGGGTCTCATCCAAGGGATGGGGCATGGGGAAGGGACGTGGGGAGGAGGGGGTCCCAGGCGGGGAAGGGAGCGTGGGGGCGTCGGGTCCAGCACTTGGGAAGGAGCCGGGAGAGGAGGGGTCCCGTGCGGAAGGCGGGGCGGGCGAGCTGGTGGGGCTGTGTCACTCGGAGTGGTGACCGCCACGCGTGACGTCTGACCCAGCTGTTGTGCTGGGATTTCCTGACCCTTGCGTGGGAGCGACTCAGTGGGTGCGGGGCGGGGGGTGCCAAGTACCGCACTGATGGTAAATATGTGGTGGGCGTGGCACGGGGACTAATGAGGAAAAGGGTGCCTTCCTTAAGCTTTTACTAGACTCTGCAAGGCGAGGTGTGTGGTCGCGTCTGCCTTATTCTGTCCCCGCAGGCCCCGCGGTTTTCTACCAGCCAGTCAGACTGAACTACTCTGTGTCCTAGGTGAGGGCTGAGGACCTGGGGGCCCGCCCCTGGGGCTCTATGCTGAGAGCCGTCCTTGCAGAAAAGCCCTGTAGCGGGGCTCTGGGTGCTCTGGGCATGGCTGGTGTTGCGTGTGCTGCTGTGTATCCTGTAAGTTCTGGTTCTGAGCCAACACATATATCCTGGGGGATCAAAGAAAGTCATTTAAAAGGGAAGCTTCCCCAGTAGTTCTGTGTGAGGACCCAAAGCCTCTGTTTAAAGCCCTCTTCTTCAGAAGCTGGACATTGGGTTTGGCATGAAACTCCCTGATTTTTAAATACAGGCATTTAGCTCACTTCCTTTTAATGAAATGGAAAATAAATAATCTTTGGCCACCTTCTGCGGTCTGATCCCAGTTCCGATCTGAGGGACAGGCTTGGGTTAACTGACTCCACCCGTGCGTTGTTGCAGCCCCTCTATCCCCGCTTCCGTTGCACTAAGCGCTGCAAAATGAGACTGAAAATCTGGGCTAAAAAAAAAAAAAACGGAGGAGGAGAAAGAGGAAAACAGAATGAGTAGGGTAATGGGTGTGTTTGCCCCTCCTAGTTACAGCACCCTCTTCTCTGGGACGAAGGAAGATGAACACCAAGCCCGGACACTGTTACTGGGCATACAATCACAGCAGAGCTTGGTTGAAAACCTTAAATTTTTTATAAAGAGAATTTCCAAACACACGTAAAGAGGAAATAGTTACAATGAACTTTGATATACTCATCACCCGCCTTCAACAAAAATCAGTTTCTTGCCTGCCTTGTTTCATTTCTTTCGGCGTGTTTTCCTTGAAGTATATGAAACTGTGTCCAGAAATGATATATGTCCAGAAAAAAAAAACCCACATCATTTCACCTAAAAATACTTGTGTGTGTCTCTAACAGACAAGGACTTTTAAAAATACCATTTTCACATCCAACAAAATTAAACAGTTCCTTAATGTCATCTAACACTTAGCATATGTTCAGTTTCTCCTCGTCTCAAAAAACTTCAGATTGCTTAATCAGGGTCCAAACAAGGTAAAGTCAAGCCGTTCAGGGACACAGCTCCTCAATCTGTTTGTTGTTGATGCTGATGGTGCCATTTCCTACTGAGGCACCCAGATCACTGGACCAGTAGAATCCACGTTCCAGACTAGGGGGGTTGTATCTTAACATGTCATTTCATATGTACCTCTTGGTCACTACTGTATCCTGTAAACCATTAGATTCACAACCAGGGAGGATTTGCAGTAAAACTAAATGTGTCTGCATACATTATAATCATTACCCCCTTTTTTTTGTTGTTGTTTATATTCATTACCCCTTTTTAATGTTCAGATCGTCTCTTAAGATGTCCAAGTGCGGGGCACCTGGGTGGCTCAGTGGGTTAAAGCCTCTGCCTTCGGCTCAGGTCATGATCCCAGGGTCCTGGGATCGAGCCTCGCATCGGGCTCTCTGCTAGGCGGGGAGCCTGCTTCCTCCTCTCTCTCTGCCTGCCTCTCTGCCTACTTGTGATCTCTGCCTGTCAAATAAATAAATAAAATCTTTAAAAAAGAAAAAGATGTCCAAGTGCTCTACGCCCTTTTAACACAACTCTGGTAGTCTTTAGTGGCTCCCTTGCTTTCCACTTTGTACACTGCCTGCCCTACACACAAAATCTGCCATTTGGGGGTGCCTGGGTGGCTCAATCAGTTGGGCGTCTGCCATTGGCTCAGGTCATGATCCTGGGGGCCTTGCTAGGGCTCCCTGGTCAGTGGGGAGTCTGCTTCCTCTGCCCCTCCCCCTGCTCATGCTCTCTCTCTGAATTTGTTCTAATAAATTAATAAAATCTTTTTTAAAAGTCTGCTGTTTACCTAAAGAATCTTGATTCACTTTGGTGAGAAATGGTATTCATAGTTCTAATTTTGTTGGTTTTTTTTCTTCAAGAGGACTCTAAAATTTGTCCTAATTGATGGGTAATCTTAAAGAGAATGCATTACTCACAGGAAAAAACCTATGTTAGGTAATTTAAACACCCAGGCCTAAAAACTTCTCCCCTCAAAGATGGCGGGCAATTTCTGCCACCGTTACCTAAGCCAGCTGCCCCTTCATTCAGTCAATATCTATGAGCAGCTACTGTGCCAGTGTTTTAAACCCTGGGGACACAATGGTGAACAAAACACAAAAATCCTTGTCCTCATGGGTTTATTTTGGCTTATTACCCTTTGGTTATCACATACTCTATAGCATGCCAGAAGGAGAAGGTGTCAAGGAGAAAAATGAAGCAGGGAAGAGGTTAGGGAATGTAATGGGTTGAATGGTGCCCCCACCAAAGACATAGGATCGATGTTGAAATCCCTGGAACCCATGAATGTGACCTGCCTTGGGGTCTTCCCAAATGTAATTAAGGACCTGATGTGATTGATAATCCTGGATTATCCTGGGCCCTAAATCCAGTGACCAGGGTCTTTACAAGGGACACATAGACACCCACACACCCACAGAGTGGCTGCTGTAAAAACCAAATAGAAAATAATGATTGGTGAGCCTGTGGAGAAATCAGAACCTCATGAGCTGTCGGTGGCATCATAAATGGTGGAACCACTATGGAAAATAACATGAAAGTACTTTGAGAAATTAAAACTAGAACTACCATATGACCCAATCATTCCACTGCCTGGTAGAGCTCTAAACGTCTGAAGACAGGACCTTGAAAAAAGACACTTGCATGCCCACACTTACAGAAGCACTATGCACAGCGGCCGAGAATGGAAGCACCCAAATGTCTATCAATGGATAAACAGAAAAGAAATCGAAAGGAGCACAAACGCACCACTGCATACCATTCAGCCTTGAAAAGGAAGGAAATCCCGCACCGAGCCACAGCACGGATGAACCCTGAGGTCAGCGTGCTAAGGGAAATACGCCTGTCACAAAAAACAAATAGCGCAGGATTCCACTTACAAACAAGCCGGTCTCTAAAGCAGTCAAATTCGTAGCTACAAAGAGTAAGATGGTGCTGAGGGAGGGGGGTTGTCTAATGGATGCAGAGTTTCCGATCTGTACAATGAAAACAATTCTGGAGAGCTGTTCCACAAGGTGCCTGTCACCGAACTGCGTAGGCTTAGAAGAGTGAGCTGCATGGATAAAAGGACTCGCCATGCAGCACAGAGCCAGACACTGCAGCCACAAGCCGGGAATGCCTGGATCAGCCAGAAACTGGGAGAGACGCAAGATCATCTCTCCCAGAGTCTCTGCAGGGAACACAACTTAGCTGATATCTGGATTTTGGACTTCTACTCTCCAGATGTGTAAGAGAATAAACTTCTGTTGCCTTCACCCATCCTGTTTGGTTAATTTGTTATGGAGACCAACACAGGGAATGTCTGGTTAGAAGCGGGGTGGGGTAGAGTGGAGTGGCCAAAGAAGGCTCATCAAGAAGGCGCCCTGTGAGAGAGGTCCTGGAGGGTAGGTCACGTGGCTACCCGAAGAAAGAGCTGTCAAGAGTTGGTCAAGGAGGCCGATGTAGCAGGAGGCACAGCATGGGAGGGAAGCAGGAGGAAAAGAGGTCCTAACTGGGGGTAGGAGAGTTGGGTGGGCCTCTTAGGGCACTTTAAGGACCTTGGCAAACGAGTGAGAACCCCTTAGGGGATTCTGAATGTGGAATGACATGGTCTGACTCAGATTTTAAAATTCGGATCCTGTCCAGGCAGCGGATGACCACTGTAAAAGAACAGGATCATCGATGGATCAACGGATCAGGATGCTGCTGTAAGTAATGTTCAACCTAAATCAGGTCTTTTGTCCCATCTTGCAGTTCACAGGAAATTCTAAAGTTCAAGTACGACATGAGGAAATAACAAGGCAAATCCAGAATATGGAGCAGTTGTCTTCTACCTCCCAAACACTGAAGTCAAGAAGAAAAACATACGTGGGGGAAATGTACTTAAAAACTGAGCTGGCAAGAAAGGACCAGAAGTGTGCAGTACTACACAAGGCATGTAGCCGCCCCTGGGTCTTGGTGTGCTAGAACTGATGTGGGAAGCAAAGGCAGAAGAAAAATTATTAAAATTTCCTGACTACCTACAGCCCACTGACAAGTCCTTGAAACAGGCAGAGGGACCTTCCTCTAGGGACTCAACTGCCTCAGTGCTGACACTTTTCTAAGGGCAAAAGGCAACCTTAGGTCCAACCCCCAGAATCCTGTAAGGTCTACTGTAACGTATAAAAATTCCTTTGGAGGGACGCCTGGGTGGCTCAATTGGTTAAGCGGCTGCCTTCGGCTCAGGTCATGATCCCAGGGTCCTGGGATCGAGTCCCACATCGGGCTCCTTGCTCGGCGGGGAGCCTGCTTCTCCCTCTGCCTCTGCCCGCCACTCTGTCGGCCTGTACTTGCTCTCTAGTGCACTCTCTCTCTGACCAAAAAAAAAAAAAAAAAAAAAAATTCCATTGGAAACTTCCCTTTATTTCTAAACCCAAGCATCATCCCCCAAGCATATGGCCCACGGATGTGTATCTGAAGGGTCTCATGACTATGGTTTTATTAGATGGTAATAAAGGACCTTTTCCTAATAACTAGACGCTCAAGGTCCTGGAAACCTCAAGGTCCTGGAAACCTTGCTTCTAAATTCCTTAGAGACTCATGCTGTCCCTAATCCCCTCCCAACTTGAAAGTATATAATGGGTTACTTCTGACCCCATTGCAGCTCTTTCTGCCCACGGGTCCTCTCCCTTGCTTTAATAAAATCACCTTTGGCACCAAAGACATCTCAAGAATTCTTTCTTGGCCATTGGCTTCAAACACTAACAGTCTTTCCTACATCAGAATGACTGCAAAAACCCGCGTCAAGCATCCCTCCCGTCGCCCAAGTCTGCAGGCTCTGCTCCTCCTGGGGAGGTGGAGGGCATTCCCCTCCACGGGAACCTGGCCTGGCCCTGGCTTGGTCGGCACAATTCAGGGCAGTGCAGGGAGGCTGCACGGACCCCCACTTTCCCTCCCTGGGAACCCAGCAGACATGAGGCTCGGTTACAGGAAGATATCCAGCATACATTACTAAGTTAAGAAAGCAAGTGTGCAGTAGCTGGAAAACGTCAGCGGTTACTTAGAGTAACACGAGTATTCAGCAGTATGGCTGTACTTTCCTGGTTGCTACATGGCTGTGCCCCACGTACCTGGACTCCCTCCACCTCTGCTGTCTGCCCCACCTGACTGCCCCTGAATCTGACGAACAGAGCTGCTCCCAGCCGCGATGGGGTCTGGCAAGCCAGCAGATAAAGAAGTGGATGTTAACAGGGGGCCAGGGAGACTTTGCAAAGTAGACCTTGTAATACGCTACTGATTTCTGAGCTGATTTCATATACTGATTCTGACTATGGCCCCTATTTCATAACATAGAATTCAAACCCTGAAGCGGCGCTTCCATCATTCTGTTTTCTGGATTCCAGTGGCTGTCAATTGCTAGCTTATTGGTTTGTCCTAGAATGTCAGCTCTGTGACAACACAGATCCTGCCCGTCTTCCGGGTTTGCCTCTACCCCCAGAACCTCAGCCCAACTGGTACAAACATTCTTGAATGAAGGCAGAATGTACAGTTGATGAAAAAGCACACTGAGCAAAAGCCATATGAGGCAGTGAAGGCAGTGTGCGGAGGAAAACGTACAGCTGCCAATGTCTATATTAAAGCAGAAGAAAGAGAGCAAATCAATAGCCTACACATCAAAGTGTACTTTGAGAAACTAAAAAGGAAACAGAAGAGCAAACTAAACCCAAAGCCAGAGGAAGGAAAGAAAAATGAAGATTTAAATAGAGATAAATAAAAGAGACTAGAAAAACAATAGTTCATGGAAGCAAAAGTTGGTTCTTTGAAAAGATCAACAGCACTGATAAATCTGCAGTTCGGTTGACAAAGGGAAAAAGAGAGAAGACATAAATCACTAACATCAGAGATGGGAGGTAGAGACACCACCACCAACTTTACAGAAATAAAAAGGGTGAGAAAGCAGTCTGACCTGCACACCAGCAAGTATGGTAACTTAGATGAAATCCCTAGAAACACACAAGAGTACCCAAGCGGAAGGCTCGGGACCAGATGCTTTACTGTTGAATTCTACAAACGTTTACAGATTTATCACCAATCCTACTTAAACTCCCCTGACGAACTAAGGAGGAGGGAACACTTCCTAATTCATTATATGAGGCCAGTATCACACTGATACTAAAGACAGACAAAAGTTATCACAATGAAAGGAAACTAGACCCAGGGGCGCCTGGGTGGCTCAGTGGGTTAAGCGTTTGCTCAGGTCATGCTCTCAGAGTCCTGGGATCCAGGCCTGCATAGAGCTCTCCGCTCAGCAGGGAGCCTGCTTCCCCCTCCCCCTCTGCCTGTCTCTGCCTACTTGTGATTGATCTCTGTCAAATAAATAAACAAAATCTTAAAAAAAAAAAAAGAAAACTAGACCAATTTCACTTATGAATATAGATGGAAAAAACCTCAACAAAATACTAGCAAATCCAAGAACACATTAAGAGGACTGTACATCATGACCAGAGGGGATTCATCCCATGCATGTAAGGGTGGTTCAACAAGAAAATCAATGGAATAAATCACATTATTAAAATGGAAGGCAGAAAAATACATGATTACCTCAGCTGATAAAGAAAAGGCACTTAACAAAATCAGACACCCTTTCACCATCAAAAACAAGAAAGAGAAGGGGACTTCCTCAACATGATAAAGAGCATCTACAAAAATTCCACAGCAAACATCAGACTCAGTGGTGAGAGGCTAAGTTTTCCCCTAAAATCAGGTACAAGCCAAAGAGGCCCATGTCCACCCCTGCCATTCAAGACTGTCCCGGATGTTCCAGCCAGATCAATTAGACAAGAACAGAAGGCATCCAAACTGGAAAGGGAGGAAAGAAAATCCCAAAGAATCTAAGAGAAAGCTGCCAGGCCTAATAAATGAATTCAGTAGGGGCACCTGGCTCAGTCGGTTAAGCGGCTGCATTCAGATGAGGTCATGATCGCAGGGTCCTGGGATCGAGCCCCACATCGGGCTCCCTGTTCAGTGGGGAGCCTGCTTTTCCCTCTCCCTCTGCCTGCTCCTCCCCCTGCTTGTGCGCTCTGTGTGTGAAATAAACAAATTAAAAAAAAAAAAAAGGATTCAGTGAAGTTACAGGGCCCAATATGAGTACACAAAAATCAATATACCAGGAATAAACAATCAGGAAAAGAAATTAAGAAAGCAATTCTGCCTATAGATGCCTCCCAAAACACACTAGTAATAACTTTCACCAAGGCACACGGCTTGTACATGGAAAAGTAAAAAGAATGGTAAAGGAAACTAAAGAAGACACAAATAAAGGGCAAGATATCCTCGGACTGGAAGACCTGTTATAGTTAGGATGTCAACACTACCCAAAGTGGTCTACTGATTCAACACAGTCCCTATCAAAATTCCAACAGCTGCCTTTTTTTTTTTTTTTGCAGAAGTGGAAAACCTAGTCCTTAAATTCATACAAGGGGTCCCAAATAGCCAAAACGATTTTGAAAAACAAAACAAAACAAAACAAAAACCAAAGTTGGAGAACTCACACTTATGGATTTCAATACTACAAAGCTACAGTGATCAAAACAGTGTGGTACTGGCATAAAGCCATAGAGACCAACGGACTAGAATTGAGAGTCCAGAAATAAACCCAACATACGTGGTGAACTGAATTTCAAAGAGGATGCCAGATCCGCTCGGTCAGGGAAGAATTGTTTCCTCAAGAGATGGCATGGGGACGACTGGAGTTCTACAAGCAAAAGATGACGGCGAGCCCCCACCACACACCAAACGCCAAAACTAACTCTAAATGGATAAACAACCGAAGTATAAAGGCGAAGACCAGCCAACGGACACATGAAAAGATGCTCAACGTCACTGATCCAGACATTTCGAGTCAACACCACCATGAGATGCCCCTTCACACCTGTCAAGTTAGCCATCATCACCAACTCAATGAACAGGTGTTGGCGAGGAGAAAGGGGAACCCTCGTGCTCTGTTGGTGGGAATGCAAGCTGGTGCAGCCGCTGCAGAAGACAGTGTGCAGGTTCCTAAAAATATTAAAAACAGAACTACCCTATGATCCAGCAATTCTGGGAATTTATCCAAAGAAAGCAAAACACCAATCTGAAGAGATAGGCACCCGCTACATTCATTGCAACATTGTTCACAACAGCCGAGATACAGAAGCAACCGAAGTGTCCACGGATAGATGAACGGGTAAAGATGACATGGGACCCACCTGTGCGCGCGCACATACACACACACACACACAGACAGGAATATTATTTTTTTTTTTTAAGATTTTATTTATTTGTCAGAGAGAGAGAGAGAGAGAGAGCGCGGGAGAGAATGAGCACAGGCAGAGTGGCAGGCAGAGGCAGAGGGAGAAGCAGGCTCCCTGCCGAGCAAGGAGCCCGATGCGGGACTCGATCCCAGGACGCTGGGATCATGACCTGAGCCGAAGGCAGCTGCTTAACCAACTGAGCCACCCAGGCGTCCCCAGACAGGAATATTATTAAATTAAAAAGAATGAGGGGCACCTGGGTGGCTCAGTGGGTTAAAGCCTCTGCTTTCGGCTCAGGTCATGATCCCAGAGTCCTGGGATCGAGCCCCGCATCGGGCTCTCTGCTCAGCGGAGATCTTGCTTCCTCCTCTCTCTGCCTGCCTCTCTGCCTGTGATCTCTGTCTGTCAAATAAATAAGTAAAATCTTTAAAAAAAGAATGAGATCCCACCATTTGCCACAAGATGGATAGATCTACAAATATTATGTTAAGTGGAGTAAGTCAAACAGACGAATACTGTAGGATCACTTCCATGTGGAATCTAAAAAAACAAAGGAACAAAATAGAAACAGACAAAGACACAGGAAACTGTTGAAAGGGGTTGGGAACAGGCACAGGTGAAGAGGATGAAGAGGTACAGACTTTCAGCCATAAATTAAGTGGTGGGTAACAGCACAGGGAGGACAGGCAGCGGCGCCATTAAAAATGTTTTTTTAATTTATTTATTTGTCAGAGAGAGAGAGAGAGCAAGCAAGAACAGGCAGACAGAGTGGCAGGCAGAGGGAAAAGCAGGCTCCCTGCCGAGCAAGGAGCCCGATGTGGGACTCGATCCCAGGACGCTGGGATCATGACCTGAGCCGAAGGCAGCCGCTTAACCAACTGAGCCACCCAGGCGTCCCGCGCCATTAATAACTTAGCACGAGGACAGAGGGTAACTAGACTTATCGCAGGGATCGTTTCTTTTTTTTTTTTTTTAAGATTTTATTTATTTGGGAGAGAGCAAGTGAGAGAGCAAGAGTGGCGGAGAAGGGTAGAGGGACAGGGAAAAGCAGACTCCTCGGGGGAGCCTAATGCGGAACTCGATCCCAGGACACTAGAATAATGACCTGAGCGGAAGACAAGACGCTTCACTGACCGACCCACCCAGGTGTCCCTGTGGGGATCATTTCTTAGTGTATAAAAGTATCAAATCACTATGATGTACACCTGGAACCAACGCTACATGATAACTCAACTATACTTCAATTAAAAAAAATAATCATCCAACTTTTTAAAAAGCTAAAACTATAACACACAGAAGAAACAGGAGGGTGAACCTTCACAATCTTAGGTTGGCAACGGGTTCTGAGCTGGGCTAAGAGAAAGAACAAACACAGATAACGTGGACTTCCTCAAAATTAGAAGTTTTTGGTCATCAAAGAACATTATAAAGAAAGTGAAGACAACCTATGGAATGGGAGAAAATACGTGTAACTCATGGGTCTGATGAAGGGTTATAATCCGGAATGTGTAAAGAAATCCTCCAACTACACAGTGAGCCAACAACCCAATTCAGTAACAGGGAAAGCCTCCAACAGACTTTTCTCCAAAAAAGATACACAAATGGCCAATAAGCACACGGAAAGATGCTCATCACTGGTCGTCAGGGAAATGCAGAGCAATATGATGATGAGAATACCTCACACATACTAAGGTGGCTACAGTAAAATTTTGAAAAGGAAAATAAATATTAGCCAGAAATGTAAAAAAATAAAATGAAAGCCTCGCATACTGCTGGTGGGAATGTAAAATGCTGTGACTGCCTCAGAAAAACCCGGCGTAGTTACCCCTGACCCCCCAGTTCCACTCCTAGGTACACTCCCAATAGGATCATAAACAAGTACTGTGCTCCACAGATCCTTGCAAGCCAGTGGCCACTGTAGCACTAGTCACAGGGGCCAAAATGTGGTAACAACGCAAACAAGGAAGGGATAGACAAGGTGCGGTATATCCACACGGGGACTATTATCTGCTCATCAAGGAGCGGAACCCTGACACCTGCCACAACACGGACAAGCCTTGAAAACGTGATGCTCAGTGCACAAAGCAAGGCCAAAAGAACAAACAAATCCTGTATGATTTCACTTATATGAGGACCGTAGAGTCCTCAGCTTAGAGCGACAGAAGGTACAGCAGAGATTACCACAGGAGAAGAGGGGAAGACAGGTCACGGGATGGGGAGTTATTACTGAAAGGGTACAGAGTTCCTGCCGGAGCTGTGAGCTGTAAAGAAGCTACAGAAACAGCAGGGCGGTGGCGGCACAATCTGGGAACGTAATTAATGCTGAGTGTACTCTTTAAAAGGGCAGCATTTTTTCCTTATGCACATTTTACCACAATTTATTTTAAAATGAGAGGATATGGGCACCTGCATGGCTCAGTTGTTTGAGCGAGACTGCCTTCGGCTCAGGTCATGAACCCGGACTTCCAGGATCGAGTCCCACATCCGGCTCCCACCTCCTTGGGGAGTCTGCTTCTCCCTCTCACCTCCTCCTCTCTCATGCTCTCTCACCCATTCTCTCTCAAATAAATAAATAAAATCTTAAAAAAAAAAAATAAAAATGAGAGGATAAAGGGGTGCCTGGGTAGCTCAGGTGGTTGTGTCTGACTCTTGACTTTGGCTCAGGTCCCTGATCCTAGGGTCCTGCACGCATCCTGGTGTTGACTTAGGATTCTCTCTCCCTTGATCCCTTCCCCCCAAAATAAATACAACCTAAAATTTAAAAAGGGGAAGATAAAAGCAGACTGAGGTTTGGTCTCTGGACCCATACCCCACGCGCCTGTCCAACTTCGCTCTTAGGAGCACTTACGCTCCTGCTCAAAACAAGCAACAACAAAAGCCCCCCCACGCCCCGCAGCCCTCCCTCCAAACTCCGCTCCAAGTCCACGCCGCCTCCGCGAGGGGTGGCACAGCGCTCGCCCAGAATCCCAGCCCACATTCAGGTGTGTGTCCTTGATGGAGCTCTGCGGGTCAGCGGGCTGGCCCGGGTCACCCAGTGGCCTACGCCGTGTCACAGAACACCGTCGTTCCTTCGAGACTTGGGGACATTCAAGGAAAAGAAGGCGGCGCGGCCCAGCGTCTCCGGAACTTCGGTCACCGGACACCGCCCTCCCGCCCACGGCCTCGAAGCGCTACGGTCTGTTGCAAAACCTCCTCCTCGTGGCCGTGAACGCGGCACCGGCCCTCGCCGGAAGCACCGCAGATTAGCTGTCTGGCATCAGGAAGACGGAGCGGCTCCGGTTCCGGGACTGCCCGCCGGGCGGCCGGTCGTCACGGGGCCGCGGAGAGGGCGCAGCCGCAGACCCGGCCAGCGGCGCCCGCTGTCCCCACGGGGACCCCCACGGCCGCCCCGGAGTCTTCGCACAGCGCTCTTCCTCAGGGAAGCGACCTCTGGAAGCCGCCGCCCACGCAGTCGGGGCGCGCAGGGCAGCGTCCGGCGCCCGCTCGCGGCCCCGCCACCCGTGCGAAGCCCAGCCGTCTGCGACGGCCTCCACACGCACTCGCCATGCTCTGAGGCCTGCAGTCCCACCGGCTACTTCCGCTCCGGCCATGCGGGTCGGGTCCCCCGAGCCCCCCGCCGGCGACACCAACGACCACGCGCAGAAGCCCCGCGGGCTCACTGCAGACTGCAAGAACCGGCAGTCGCACCGCCGGCGCGGCTCTATGACGCAAGGCCACGCCCACAAGGCAGGGCGGGTCTTCTTCCTCAGGGGCGGGGCTGCGTGCTGACGCCACACGCCGGGGCGGGGTCAAGAGTTTGGTGCCCCGGAGTGGGGTGTCGGCGCCTCATTCGGGTGGAGCTGAGCCGGGGACAGGTAAGCGCGTGCTGCCGCCGGGCCTGGCCCGGTGCGGGAAGCCCCGCGCCCTCGGGCAGGAGGCGGGGGTTGCGGCAGAGGGCGAGGGCGCCGCGTCTTCGTTGTCGCTGGCGCCGCGGTGACAGGGAGTGAAGCCGGATGGAGCAGGGCTGACGGAGGGAGGTGGGTGGGACAGGGCTTGACGGACGGGCTTGACAGCCAATGGCACGGCGAGCGCCGCCTGACGGGCGGAGATTGGCGGGTGCGGGCGCGCGCGGACGTCGCGGGGGGCGCGCAGTGGCGCGCTATTGGCTGTGGCGGGCGTAGGGCGGGCGGCTCGGCGGATGTGAGGGAACGGGCGCAGTGGCCGGGGTGACCCCCAAGGTCGAGGAGGCGTCACGAGGGAGCCGCCCGGCGCTGTCCTCTGCCGAGTCGGAAGGGTGGCGCGCTCTTGATGGAGCGGTTGCGGACTGAGGGCTGTAGGCCGTGCTCCACCCGCGCCTGCCAGGGCTGCGCGCCTGGGAGACGCCCTTGCGCAGACCGTCCGCAGCACCCCGTGCGCAGTGCTCCTCCGGACCCAGCACCCCACCTTACCGGTCCTCCCTGTGCTCCCGGGGGAACGCCCTTGAGCGGACCGCCCCCAGCGCCCTGGGGACCCAGTACCCCTCTGGACTGAGTACCCCGCCTTACCCGTCCTCCCTGCGCTCCCGGGGGGACGCCCTTGAGCGGACCACCCCCAGTACCCCTCTAGACCGAATAGCCCATGTCCCCATCCTTCTCCCTGCACTCCTGGGGTGATGCCCCGAAGCCTTATTAAATCTCCCCAGCACCCTGTACTCAGTACTCCTCCGGACTCCGCACCCAGCCTTACCCATCCTCCTTGAGCTCCTGGGGAGACGCCCGTGGACCGCCCTGCAGCCCCTGTGTGCTCACTACCCCCTTCGGACTCGGCACCCCGCTTTGCCCATCCTCCTCCCCGTGCTCGGGGGGCCGGCCTTGGCAGACCACCCTGCCGCACCCCACCCTACTGGTCGCTCTTCGGAGCACCGGTAGCCCGGGTGCAGGTGAAGCGCATTCTTGGGGCGGCACACTAGTCAGGCCCCTCTTCGCTTGGTGGAGCTGCGGGTCCCAGGTGTAAGCTGTGTGCGAGACGCTGCAGAAAACTGAGTTTGCAGAACGGAGGAGGGATGACTCCTGGGCCTGAGGGGTGACCTCTGAGTGGCGTTCCCCTGTGCCTTGTTCTGTGGTCCTGGGCTGTGGGGCTGCGACTGGGGGCGTGCTTCCAGGCCCACTACTCCCACCGGCCTCAGGACCTGTGGCCTGGAATGGAGCCTTGTTTGCACAGTGGCAGGAGCTGTGACAGTCAAACCTCAGTGCTTTCGTGCAGGCACATTTTATATGAAAACTCGCAATGCTCTTCTAGCTTTGCAGAGTGGAGGAGGACTGGATCTGGGAAAGTTGGAGCAACATCAGAGTTTTCTGATGATTGAGAGCACGTTCCAGATTTCAGGTTCTCTTTTCCTTTGCAGCACTTTGGAGATGCAATTTGTGTGCCGTATCATTCACTCACTTAAAATACACAATTAATGATTTGTCTTGTGTTCGGTTACGCAGCCATCACCACAGTTTAGTTACTTTCAGAAACTAATGTCAGAATCATTTCTGTGGGTTTCATTTAAATTTGCACAGTTTATTAAATACCAAACATTGTATTTACTGTATGTCTGTCACACCTACACATCATATCTGCTTCTAAGTGATCGCGCTACCCACTGCCCCATTTGAAGAAAAAATACTGTGCTCTCTACCTTTTAAACTTTTAGATAGTTTTTTTTTTTTAAATTTGGGGATAACTGCCATTATTGAGACTTATTTTGATAACTGTACGTATAAATTTGTCATATGCAGTTACAGCAAATTGTACGGAGAGATGCCAGTGTCCCTTTGCCTAGTTTCCTCAAATGATAACATTTTGCAAAAACTAGAGTATGTCATCACAACCAGGTACTGGCAATGATAATAGCCAAGATGCAGAACATTTCCCTCATCACAAGGATCCCTCCTCTTGCCTTCCTAGCCACACCTTCTTTCCTCCTGCCTCCAGCTCCTTAGCTCCTGGCAGCCACTAATCTCTCCATTTCTATGAATTTGGCAAATGAAGCATGTTATATAAAGAGAATCATAAGGCATGTAACTTTTGGGATTGGCGTTTTGCACTCCTCAGTTCTCTGACGACGAATGCTGCCTTCATTTAGCTCCTTTTTATGCCTCCAGGTCTTGGATGCAACCCCATTAAAGGACATCTGAGTTGTTTCCATTCTTCAGCTGTTATGAGTAAGGCTCCTAGAAGCATTCATATGCAGGTTTTTATGTGAACGTAAGTTTTTGTCTTTCTGAGATAGATGCCTAGGAGTGCAGTTACGAGGTCATAGGGTGGTTGCATGTCCAGTCCTTTAAGAAATAGCCAGACTTTTCCATAGCGGCTGTGCCATTTTACCTTCCCACTAGTAACATATTTGATGTATTTGACTAGTAACTTTCTCCACGTCCTCGCCAGCACTTCGTGGTGTCGCCTTTTTTTTTTTTTTTAAGCCATTCTAATAGCTGTGTAGTGGTGTGTCCTTGTGGTTCCAGTTCGCATTTCCCTGACGGCTGCTGATACTGAACACATTTTCACGTACTCATCTGCCATCTGTGGTTTTGAGTGTATTTCTCTGAATAGCCTTTTCCATGGTTGTCTGGGTATTACCTTATACGAATGTGATTTATCATAGTCTGTAGGTGTCACTTTTATATCAGTTTGAGGGAAGTGTAGAAACCATACCTCCATTTACATCTCTTTACTCTCCCTCATTTAAAATGCCCTTAACTATTACCTCTGTGCGTGTTTAGAACCACATCAGACATGTTGCAATTTTTGTTTGACCTGTCACCCATAATGAGAAGAGTCAAGAGAAGGAAATTCTGTTTACCCGTGTGTTCTTTCTTATCTCATGATGTTGCGGGATTCCTTGTTTTGGCACTTCATTTCTGTTCGGAGAATTTCACTTAGCCGTTCGTTCAAGGCAGGCCTGCTGGCAGCATAGTCTCTTCGTTTTCCTTCATCCTTTCATTCCTCAGGAGCGTTTCGCTGGAGGTAGGATTCTGCGTTCACAGTGACTCTCCTGCCCTTGAGCACTGTCGTGCCACTTGCTCTCGGCCTCCGCAGTCTCTGGTGAGAGATCCGCTCTTCAAGTTGTAGTTTTCAGGTTTGATTTTGGTGTGTCTTGCATTGGATTTCTTTGTTTATTCTTTTGAGGTTCACTAAGCTCAAATCTGTAGGGTTTTGTCATTATTATTTTGAACACCTTTTCAGCCCCTCCATCTTTCTTCTCCTCTTGAGATTCTGATGACGTTTCCATGTCGTCAGTGGTAGACAGCAGTCATGTTCATCGTGAAGTCCGTGTTATGGTCCCACATGTCCCTGAGGCCCTGTTCATTTTGCTTTCAGTGTCTATTCCCTGTTTGTTGTTAAACTTGAGTAAATTTTTTGTTGTATCTTTGTTCACTGAGTTTTTTCTATCCCTTTCGATCTGTAGTTTAACCCATCATCTTAAAAAATTGGGGTGGTTGTATTTTTTCAGTTCTAAATTTCCATTTGGTTCCTCTTCACGTCCTTCATTTCTTTGTTGGGGCTTTTAATTTTTGTTTTGTTTTGGTTTGTTTGTAAGCATATTCATAGTTGCTCAAGGAAGCATTTTGAAGCTGGCTCCCTTAAACTTTTTGTTAGATAATTCTAACATTTCTATCTTCTTGGTGTCTATAGATTGTCTTTTTGGGGGGGTTTTGGTTGAGATCATCCTGGTTCTTGATGTGGTGAGGTGATCTTTGGTTATGTCTTGGGTGCTTGGCGTGTGACATTTTGAGACGTGAATCTTAAATGTCTGAGCACAGAGAACAGGTTTCTGCTGACACTGCTGCGGGCCAGTGGGTGCTGCCTGGCTGCCACTGGGCAGGGGTGGAATGTAGACTCCCCACCCGGTCTCCTTGGTATCTATGGGGAGGGACTCCTCGGTATTGCTGTGTGGGTGTAAGTTCCCCATTAAGCCTTTGTGATTCATCCCTGCCTGGGAAGGGCGGGGTGCTGCCCTGTTACTGCTGGGCACAGGTGGAATGCAGGCTTCCTCCTGGCCTCCACTGCCCTTGTGGGGGTCATCTGGTGGGGATGGAAGTCCCTGATCTTCTCTGACACCACTGGTTGGGGTAGCCGTGGGCCACAGTGTTTTCTGTAGGTTGGCTGCAGGCTGCAGCAGTGCAATGATTGTCTACAAGTGTTCTGTCCTGCTCTGCAGCCCTTTTCTGGTCCTTTGGCCAGAGGGAGCAGGCTTCGTTCGCAGCTTTTTCTCTGTCAGTTGGCATTTCCGGGTTGTCAGCTTCCTCGGCACCTAGTCTGGGATGTATGAAGCAGAAAGAAAATTGAGGACTTGATGCTGTGTCTTTTTGGGCGCCCAGATCCCTTCCCAGTCAGCCTCCTCCTTTCCACCTTTCGGAGTCTTATGTTTTGTTTGGTTTAAATGTAATGTCTTATTTCTTTAGCTACATTCAGTGGAAAACAGAAGTCCTATATGTGCCCTTGTTTGTTTGTTTGTTTTAAGATTTATTTACTTCAGCAGGGAGGGGCAGAGGGAGGGGAAGAGAGAAAAAACCCAAGCAGATGCCATGTTGAGTGCAGAGCCTGATGTGGGGCTCGATCTCATGACCCTGAGATCAGGACCTGCGTGAAAACGACAATTAGATGCTTAACTGACTATGCCGCCTAGGCACCCACTGCATGTGTCTTTAAATTTTTAATAAATGGTGACAAGTGGCCTTGTTTTCCATTAATACCTAATAATTTGTCATATTATTTATTTATTAATACCTAATAATTTGCCACCACCCTTGAAGAATGCCCATCTAGCTACACCCCAGATTACCGCACAGCGGTGGTCTGAGTGAGGACAGGTCAGCTTTCAGACCCACGCACTGAAGCTCAGGGGGAGCTCCGACTGCGGCGATGGAAGCCCCCTCAGTGATGGGTCAGTGACCTGCTTCACGTTAATTTGTGGTTAGGCTTACCTTGGGAACTTAAGCTTTTTAAGAGTTTTCATTAGTTGGTATTTTTTTTCCTGCTGGTAAGCAGTAATTCTGTGGTCACAGAATGCTCTCAGAATGTGCACAGTGCTCTCATGTTCGGACCATATCACAAAAAGCGGTGGGCAGGAGTGGGAGTGCTCGCTGCCCTCACTTTCTGGCAAAGGAGCCTGAACGCAGAGCCGGTGGCATGTTTGAGGCTCACACAGCAAGCTGGAGTCCCTTTGCCTGTTTGCCAGGCTTGACCGTCATTGCCACCTAGTAGTGGCGCGATGCCTGTGCAGTTTGAAAGTGATCCTCACTACCTCCTTGTCCTTCAGTTCGTGCTTGGTGAGGTGTCGCAAGTGAAACACATGGAATTCTTTGAGATTTTCCACCAGGCTGGGCAGAGTTCCTATCTGCGCCCTTTGTGCGCACGTGCGTGCTTCGCTGCCCGAGTGCGGGAAGCGTAGCCCAGGAAGGAACAGCTGCAGGCATGGGGCACGCAGTTTTCTTGGCTCATCGCAAGCACCTCAACGAGTTTGAAGCCATAAAAGAAAAAGAAAAAATGTCTTCAGGATCAGTTGTTGTGCTTTTTAAGTGGTTGTCGGGCAAGACGCATGGGAAACAGTCCCTTAATGGTGTGGGCTCTCTTCCTCAGACCCATTCCCGAGGAGCTGCCAGGCTGTCTTGGCTGGACCTTGTCTCTGCCCCACCTCTGCCCTGCCGACGTGGCTTCGTGACTTCGATAGCGTCAGGATCAGTTTATCTCTGCATTCTGTGCATGGGGAGGTGGCCTTGGGGAACACGTGTGTCCACCAGGGGAAGGTCCAGGCACAATAAAGGCCTGCTCTGGGTCAGCATGCGGTTGCGTTGCGTAAGGGCAGCATTCGGAATCCTTAGTCAGAAATTTTCCCTTGGTTTTTGCTTAAGTGTTCTTTTTCCCAAAGGCACAGGTCTCTACCTGCATCTTGAAATTAATGAGTTACAAATGCTGTCATTTTGCGTTCTTCACTCAGACCAGTAGATCCACTCACGTTTTTCCTCAGACGTGGTGTTTTTTTCCTTAAGCAGCACGTACAGTTCACCCACTGCCGTTTCACAGTTGGGCATTTCCCAGTACATTGGGAGGTCGTGAGGCCATCGGCCTGACCTAGCTGTAGAGCGTCTCCCTCCCCCTCCAGAGAAGACCCACACCCATTAGCAGGCAGGTGTCCCCTCTGCCCGGCTCTCTGTCCGTCCTGAACGTTTCACGTGAGTGAAGTCATATAACCTGTTGTTTCTCGTGGCCGACTTTCTTCACAGAAGGCTCTCGAGGCTCGTCTGTGTCGCAGCGGCGTCTGCCACCCCACCCCTTCTTATTGCCGGCCGCTGCCGCGTCGCTGGCCGTACCCCCTTCCATCGGTTGGTGGGCATTTGGGTTGGTACAGTGTTCTGGCAACTATGAATGACGCCGCTGTGAACATCCACGTGCACAGGTTTGTATACACAGATGTTTATTCCTCTTGGTTAGTGCCTGGGAACAAAGTGCTGAGTCACACGGTAGCCCTGTGTGTGACTTTCTGAGGACCTGTCACACCGTATTCCGGGCGGCTGCGCCAGCTGTGTTCCCACCAGCGGCACGCGAGGGCGCCCGTTCCCCTGCGCCCTCCACGACACCTGTTTTCTCTTGGATCCTGTCTCGTCTAGTGGGCGTCAAGTGGTATCTTAGAGTTTTCATTTGAAGTTCCCGAATGAATAATGATTTTAACCATCTTTTAATGTGTGTGTTGGCCATTTGTAGATCTTTTTTTTTTTTTTTTTAAGATTTTATTTATTTATTTGAGAGAGAGGCAGTGAGAGAGCATGAGCGAGGAGAAGGTCAGAGGGAGAAGCAGACTCCCGTGGAGCAGGGAGCCCGATGCGGGACTCGATCCCGGGTCTCCGGGATCATGACCTGAGCCGAAGGCAGTCGCCCAACCAACTGAGCCACCCAGGCATCCCCATTTGTAGATCTTTGAAGAGACATCTACTCCTGTCCTGTGCTGGTCGTTTGACGTGGTTACTTTTTTCTTTACTGTTGAATGGTGAGAGGGTTTTTTTAATGTATTCCGTGTATAATCATGTGACTTGTAAACGTTTCTTCCTATTTTATGTTTGTGTTTTCTGTTTCTCGATGTCTGTGATGACGCACAGAGATTTTCATATTACTGGGGTCCAATTTATCTGTTATTCATTCACTTATATTTTTGGTATCCTAACTAGGAACCCATTACCTGATTTAGGGTCACAAAGGCTTACTCCACTGTAACTTGGAACTTATGAGATTCCAGGAGTCTTAGAGTTCCTCAGCTCTTGCATTCAGGTCCATGATCCATTTTGAGTGAATTTTCTATATGGTGTGAGATAGGGTCTAATTTTATGCTCTTTTTTTGTGCAACTGTGGTTGTCCCATCACCATCTGTTGAAAGGACTACTTTTTGGCATCTTTGTTGAATAAAAATCTTCATCCAAACCAAAGTCAGAACATTTGGACTTTTGAAAACTCACGGTTTTCATGAAAGTGTTTGAACAATTGAGCGTCTCTACCAAATGATGCTCTGTTCTTATAGAGACTCCGAAATTAGAAAGACAGAATCTGGTTCTTCCAAAATCTGGAGCGTAAACCCAGTGTCTGCTCAGGTCTATCCGGTCCTGGGCGTCCTTGGGTGGAGCCATCCACTGGGGAGAGTCATTCTGATGAGTCGTGTTAAGGGGGCTTTGACAGTGGCCCTGTATCCCGGTGACTAGGCAGCCCCGAGCCGCGTGTTGGCTTCAGTGACTGCAGACAGCAGCGAGGTAACACGGGCTGTTTGCAGCGTCGTGTGGAAAGGACCGCCTTTGGCAGAACTGAAGGAATGGGTGGTTTTGTGGTTGTCAGTGTGGTACGTATGTCACTGGGCATCATAGCAGCTCAGTAATGACAGTTTGTGGAGGTGAGACTCCTTCATCCTGGGGGGGAGCCCAACGCAGAGACCATGGCGTGGCTCAGGAGGCCTGGATGACAGTGACGCTGGAGGGGAGACATGAGCGTTTCCCTTGGGACCTCCGTCCTGAAGAGCGGCGGTAGTGGTTTCCGCCATCCCGGTGTTGGCAGGTGCTCGGTGGATAGCCGCGCGCTGAGGGCCGAGGAGAGCGGCTGGGACGGATGGGCTGTGACTCCTGAGGGGAGAAGGTCGCAGGCTGCAGTCACCGCGGCCGGCCCGTCTTCGCCCTGCTCTGGGCGAGATTGCGTTGGTGGCTCGGTTGGCTCCGGAGCGCCCGCCCCGCTGTTCCTTCCGCGGCCGCTCTTCTCTGAGCCACAGGGCGGGCCGGCGCCCTCCGTGTCTGAGGCCTTGCGCGGACTCTGAGCGGATTTGGGCCAAGAGGGAGAGCCCCGTAAACAGCACCCGGGGAGGGGGCTTGCACAGCAGTTATTTCAGGGGAGTCCTCGGCAGATTCAGGGCTTGGATCTCAGATCTTCAGGAGGTGTGGACATGGGTGTGGTTGCTGCCATGGTGCCCGCTTTGAGGCACAGGCGTGAGCGAGGCGTTAGGCCAGCACGCCTGGCCACCTGCGGCGGGGGCTGTGGCATGGGCCTCGCCCCCCTCCCCGGGCCCCTGGGCAGCCAGGATTCCTGCGGGGCCAGGGGGCAGTGTGGGGAGCGGCACCATGTCCTTGACGCTGCTGGCAGGGGCCCTGTCCGCAGGCATGCTGGGGTCCCGGGCGTGGCTGGAATTGGTTCAGGGTCCTCTGGAAGAGGCTGGACTCTGCACGGTCTGGTGGCTGCAGCCGCTCGTTCTAGGGCACAGCTGTGCTTGACAGAGGTACGTGTGCAACTCAGTGAGATTGTGACCGAGGTCCACTCAGAAGCAATAAGTACCCGCCTGCCCTCCCGGCCGCAGCCCTTTCCCTCTCACCCTGGCCTCTCCCCTCCTCTCCAGCTGCTGCAGGGCCAGGCGGAACAGGAAGGCGGGATTTGCACCCTGGCCCTGCTGTTGACGGCCCTGTGACCTTACGGACTTTCTTTCAGGGAAGAAAGTAAAACTCAGAAGGGCAGTCTGTAAACAGAAGAGTTCGTGCCTGCCTTCTGGGGGTTTGCGGGGTCCGTAAGGAGTCCTGACGCGTCACAGGGCAGGTAAACGCTTCTGTCCTGGTGGTCGCTGTGTGGACGTCCCCTCAGAACCTGTTTAGAGCGCAGCCCCTGGCCCGAGCTCGGTTCTTAGGAAGTGTGGCCGCGCTGCAGAGCTGTGTGGGCCGCTCCGTGCGGTGCTGTCCAACCCGGCCCGCCTCCCTGTCTCCGTCCCACGACTCTGTTCTTCCACACTTTCCTGCCCCTCTGTCTTTCCCCTGATGGACCCTCTGGCTTAGAAGGCCTCTTCTCCTTCACAGCTAAATGCTCCCTCAAGGCCTGAAAACCGCAGCTTTCCCGAAGCTTCCCTGGGCTGCTCTTTCCTCCCACCTGGAAGGGATGGGCCTTTCCAGGAGTTTTGTTGGCATTTTTTGGTGTTCCTCAGGTACTCCGTGTTCTCTCTCCAATTTTTTTTTTAATTCTTTTTCTCTTCTGCCTGATGATAATTATTTGAGGGTGACCAAAATATTTTCCAGTTTCTCTGTATGTTCCAGAACAGCACGGGTCCCGTAACTGCTCAGTCATTTCAGGATAGATTAGAGATATCTTTCTGATTTTGTGGTTAAACCTAATCTGATCCTCATGAGATGATCCTGGCTGCCTTTTCTGGGATTGTCTTACACACATAAACTTGAAGAGCATCCCATCGGTGTCGCAGGCCTCACAGCCCTCCAGCACAACTGCGGCGGTGTGCTCAGGCCCGTGCTGGGAAGGCGGGTGTGGGCAGGTCCTCTGCACTCAGGCCCCGGCCCTGACGTGGAGCTCATGGCCAGCCACAGCCTGCGTCGGTTTTCCCTGCCTGATAAATCACCCTTTCTAACTTCTCTTCTTTTTTTTGTGCAGACAGTCGTGAGAGACGTCAGGACGAGGATGTTTCACTTAAGGACTTGTGCTGCTAAGTTGAGGCCGTTGACGGCCTCACAGACTGTGAAGACATTTTCACAGAACAGACCGGCAGCAGCTAGGACGTTGGGGCAGATTCGGTGTTTTACCGCCCCCGTTGCTGCTGAGCCCTTCCTCAGCGGGACTAGCTCCAACTATGTGGAAGAAATGTACTATGCTTGGTTGGAAAACCCCAAAAGTGTACACAAGGTAAGGCTCCTGGGAGCGGATGTCTTCATGTGTTTGGAGTCTCGGTCTGACGTTGGCCGGCCATCCAGGTAAGTGCCTGTGTCCTGAGGAGCCTTCTGGAAGGTAGGCAGGCCAGCTGGCAGGCGGCACAAAAGCCCACCGAGCGGAGTCCTCTGCATCGGCAGCTTGGCCTCAGCCCAGGTCCCCAGCGACCGCCCCTCTGGAGCAGCGCTACCCTCTCACTTGGCTCACGGCGTGCTGGAGACCCGCTCCCTGGAATAGAAGGCCTCTTTGACCTGCAAGCGTCTTAAAGAGGCTCACGCACCGTTTCCAGAGCCTTCCCGAGGATGCCGTGGGTACAGAATCCGACGACACGAGGCAGACAGAAGCGACGACCCTGCAGGATGCTCTTCCGTCCCATCTTCCTGAGAAATCTTAAAATCATCGTGGGCGAATGCTGTGGACAAATGGCATCTTCAATCAGTATGCTTCTGTATTTGAAAGTGAATTCCGTGCGCACTTCTTTCTCATTTCCTTCTGTCGCCTGTAAGGCACGTCTGCCAGAGCCCCCGTGTGCACACGTTTGCTTGATACAGAGCGTGCCTGGTGGCCGAGTTTCCCCC
This sequence comes from Mellivora capensis, assembly GCA_004024625.1. Lineage (NCBI taxonomy): Eukaryota > Metazoa > Chordata > Mammalia > Carnivora > Mustelidae > Mellivora > Mellivora capensis. The sequence continues at coordinate 916 of PISX010001578.1, read as the reverse complement.
TAGCATTCTGGCCGGTGATGTTGGCGGGTTTTCAGGCCAGGCAGCCGGCCCGGTTGCAGGAACTGGAGGGTGGGTCCCCCAGTTTCCGTCTGTGCCCCGTTTGCAGGCCGTGGGAGGTTTGGAGGGGACAGTACTTGTGAGGTGCCCAGGGTCTGCACACAGGAGTGCCCAACGGAGGCTGGCCAGCGGCAACCATTGCCTTGGCCTCTTCCTTCCTCGTGAATCTCGGGGTCTCGTTGTCAAAAGGTAGCCTGCTTCCGCTGGGCCCCTGAGAGTGACTTTACCCTGAAATGTTCATGACATTTAAGGTTGGATACGTTCATGTGGCTTCTGGACCCACTGGCCTGTCTCACCCTGGTCTGAGCCTCATTGCTCGGCAAAGGAGGGCATCCAGGCGGGTCCTTCCCTGTTCTTTTGGCAACCTGGAGGCCACGTGGCTCCCTGAGCAAGGTGAGACTTGGTTTCCTGTGAGAGTAGCTGTTTCCCTGGTCTGTAAACAAAGGGACTGTCCAGAAGTGTCCCAAGAAAGCAGCCCTGCCGGCGGTGCTGGCCGTTGGCCACTCTGAAGACCGGTGTTGCGTGCTGGGCTCTGGACTAAAGCTCACCGGGCCTGTCCCTTGGCCTTCTTCTCCCCAAACATAATCTCTGTGGAACCAACCACAGCTCTGTCCTCTGGGCTGTAGTAGTGCGTGGACTCCAGGCACAGTGACATGTGCCTTTGCAGTGTCCGGGCTTCATTCCTGCTCCCAGGGAGCACGGCACGGGGACGGCTCCACTGACGGGCCAGGGAGGAGTGCGGGCTGCGGACTGGGTCCCTGGGCTCTGCCGTCAGAGTGAGCACTCAGAGACGCTGCAGAGCAAGCATGCAGGCTCTCAGGAAGGGACTTGCCAGCTGGATACAAGAATCCGCGTGGGC
>PISX010001577.1:178967-190729 GCA_004024625.1 Mellivora capensis | reverse complement strand
CAGACCGCTGCCCGCTCGGGAGGGGAGGAGGGGTGCACTGTGAGTGTGTGTGTCTCTGCACGTGGACACACCCACTCCTGTTAGTTCCAAGAAGACTCAATGGGAAAATAAATGGAAACTTTATTTAAGAGAAAGAACAGTTCCCTTTAGGGGCAGGGAAGGAGCTGGGCAAAAGGAGCCAGGCAGAAGGGGGACTCCCCTGCGTGCCCCCTGCAACTGGAGAAATTCAGACATTTGTACATATAACATGGAACTAAAAACTAGCGGTTCTCAAAGCTGACAAGAAATGGAGCTGAGCGCTGTCCGCGTTGGGAGCTGCCCCAGGCAACTTTGTTTTCTTGACCACGTCACTGAGGTCCAAGTGACGACGACAGACGGCACGTGCAGAGCCGGCGGTTTGGTGAGTCTGATGCACAGACCACACGCGAAGCCATCGACATGGACAAGAGAGCCAACCGTGCCACCCTCGAAACTTCCTCCTGTCCCTCGGGGTCCCCCGGACGAGGACGGCCCTGCCGTGGGTCACCCGAAAGGAGCTCACATGCTCTGGACTTGTCGTCTACACGGTCATGCCGTCGGTGCTCTGCTGGGGTCTGGCTCTCTTCGCTCTGCGTGGTTACACTGAGATCCGTCTGTGCCGGTTCTCGGACCGATAGTTTCACTATGTTTCACTATGCTGAGAGCACCACATTTTCTCCACGCTCCACAATTTGCTTTTTATCCACGCGTGTCCCGAAAAGGCTTTGGGAGGTTTCTGGTTTTCGCCGTTACAAAGAAAGCTGCGACCCTCTTTGTGTCCTGCCTGCTCCTCTGCTCGGTGAGCACTAAGGAACGGAATCGCTACATCGTGCGGGAAGGGTCTTTAACTTGGGGAAAAGCCATGTCCTGTGGCTGCTCCACCCTGCATCCCCACCTGTGTGTGTGGGTCCCAGCCCCTCCACGCCCTGGACACTGGCTGCGGTCATTCCTGCTGCCGCTAGCCTCCCTAACACGCGTCGGTCGTGGTGGCCCGTTGCGGTCTCCGTTCATGGGGGTGAGCGTCTTTTCTTTCTTCTCTGCCATCCGCCGTCTTCGGAGGGGGAGGAGGAGAGAGGGAAGGGGGGACCGCCTGCTCACAACTTTTGCCTGGTATTTCATTAGGTTGTTTGTTTTCTTAATGAGCATCGAGATTCCCTTAAACACCCTCAAGACTCAAGTCCATTACTAGATACGAGATTTGCAAATATTTCCTTCTCCCACCGCATTTCCCAAGGAGCAGAAGTTTGTTTTTGTTTTGTTTTAAGATTTTATTTATTTATTTGACAGACAGAGACCACAAGTAGGCAGAGAGGCAGAGAGAGAGAGAGGAGGAAGCAGGCTCCCCGCTGAGCAGAGATCCCGATGTGGGACTCGATCCCAGGACCCTGGGACCATGACCTGAGCCGAAGGCAGAGGCTTTAACCCACTGAGCCACCCAGGTGCCCCGTTTTGCTTTGTTTTGTTTTGTTTTGTTTTTTAAAGAAGTTCAGTCTGTCGAGCATCGTGTGTGGTGCTCCACACTGGTCTGCCTGAGCTCACGCTCGGGCACAGGGTCTAAGAAAAGCTGTGCTTACCCACAGCACAGACCTTCTGTCTTCCTCTGGAAGCTGGTAGTCACACGTTTTCCATTTCTCTCTGATCCCTTTGGAGTTCATTTTTGGATGTGCTGGATCGCACGGATCAAAGATCCCTCGTTCCTTAGTTTTCAGCACGTGGACATATAACTTTTGCAGCACTAATGACTGAAAGGATTCTCGTTATTCCACAAAATGGCCTTTAAACACTTTTCAAACACCAGACGTCCCTATATGCGTGGATGTACACCCACACCCTTGACTCTGTCCTGCTGACCCGTCTGCCCGCCTCTCCAGCCGTAGGCTTGCGCCCTGGTCGCCGCAGCTTCGTGACAAGTCTTGAAATCAGGTGGTGGTCATTGCTCAGTTTTGATCTTCTCTTTCAAATTTGTTTTGTTGTTCAAGGTCCTTTGCATTTCCAAATGAATTTTAGGATCAGCTTGTCCATTTCTACCCAAAAAAGACCTGCAGAGGTTTTGACTGGAATTGCATTAAAGCCAGAGGTAGTTTGGAGAGAGTTGACATTTTAACACTATTGAGTCTTCTGGCCCAGGAACAAGATCTATGTCTGCATTCGCTCAGATTGTCTTTGATTTTCTTATTGTTTGATAGTTTTGTGTAGGTTTTCACACGATCTGTCATATTTATCCTCAAGTATTTTGTTTGAACTCACTCAGTAATCATATTGCTGGAGGGTTATTTTGCTGTTGTAATTCTGAAACCAACATAGGTAGATCATAAAATAAGACAAAATGTACCCCTGTTCATCTTGTTAGAAACCAATATTTTTTGCACAAGACAAGAGTTTACAAATACAAGTAACAATGGAGAGAAGTAAAAGTCCTAGGTTCTTGTTTTCTTTTTCTTCTTCCTTCTTTAGCATCTAAGTTACTAACCAGTTGCCAACAGGAGAGGAGAAAGTTTACAGAGAGCACCTGGCTGACAGCACCGTGGGCAAGTGATAAAAGGAAACAGCCTCCACGCCGAGACAGGGAATCGCGAGCCCCGGACGGGGTACGGCAGGAATGGGGCATCACCGCTCCGCCCCTGAGGCCAGAGCCCTGCCTGGACCAGAAGCAGCCATGGCATGACCCTCATAAGTGCCAAAGCCAGAAATCAAAGACAGACTCCAGAACTGTTCCAGAGCAGAGGAGAGACTCGGAAACACGACCCCCCTCACCGCCCCCTCACCGTGGTCACTGGATCCCTTTGCTGGAAAAGACCCGACAGAGACAGCAGGTGGGGTTCCTCCCGGGCCTGGGCGATCGCAGGTGCCGGCCTCGGGCTGGTGGTTATGGGAATCACGGCCACGCAAGAGTGCGTCCCAGATGACGGGAAACACACAAACGTCTGGCGGGGGGTCAGGCTGGCAACTCACTCCTTTTCGTTTCCAGGAACAAACCGTTCTCTCTACGGCACTTCCAACTTCCTGTAAGTTTGTCACAGTTTGAGCAAGTTTGGTTAAAAAAGCTGCTTCGTTCTAGTCCAAAAGGACCCCCGAGCGCAGCTCCCGTCTGTTCTAGAAGAGCCTGTCAACCCTCTTGTCTAGAAACAGCAGAAAGAAGGGCACGTCTGCGGGTTCTCGTGTGTGTTGGCCACGCCTCTCCGCGCCCCGCCTCGTGCCCTGACCTTCGTGTGTTCGAGCCCCGTGTGCACCCAGGGTCCACGGTCACATCATTTCCCCTCACTCTGCTCAAGGCCTGACGTCTGGGAGCAGGTTAGAATAGTAATCCCTCTTTCCTGTTACGGGCTGGCTCCTTCAACGTCCTCCGGGCACATCGGCTGCGCTGAGAGCCGCCCTCCGACACAGAGGGCGTCCCGGGACCGCGGAGAGCAGGCGCCCAGACAGAAGCCCTTCCCCAGGCAGCTGCGACATTACGCGGAAGTCACTGTAAGGCGCCCTGTGAGCATAAAAAAAAACAGTAGTGTCTGCCCTGCGATGCCATCCGCCACCCCCAGACCTTACGGTGAGCGGATTCCCTATAGCCCTGCCCCCGTAGATGCACAGAGAAGGTCCGTTCACCAGCGGCTGATGGGAACTCCGCTCCACGAGTCCGACGCTCTCCCACCTGCCGCTTCCACCAGCTTTGCAATCAAAGGGGCCTCTTTAAATTCTGCACAAGAAGTAATTTTGCAGAGTTGACAACTAATGTCATAGGAAGAAATCTGTTTTCATGAATAACACGGTATTTGTTGTCTAGAACACAGAAGCAACTGAGTGGCCGTAACACTTAAAAACCAGATTGTTTAAAAAAAAAAAAAGACCGTGTATCTGGGATTCCCTGATGATGTAAACGACACGAACAGACCAACTGAAGATCCGGTCCTCACCAAACGAAATCACAGCGCTCTCCTGCCGCGCGAGGTTTTGGCATCAGGCCTGCGCCTCCGGCCATCCACACGGACTGACTTGCTAGGCGGTGGCTGGGTTTTTAGGAACAGCAGAGACGCCTAGAAAACATCACAGCACGCGAGTGTGCACGGTGACACCTGCCGGAGCTCTGCCATTTCCCAGGTGGCTCCTCACGCGGCGCCTGCTTCCCACAGACACCGGTGTGCGCTCCAGACAGCCGCGCTCGGGGCCCTCGCCCGGGGCCGGTGATGCAAGGGCAGCCCCGTGGGAAGCACCGTGAGAAGGCATGTGCTGTCCGGAGGGCGTGAGCTGCCAAGACGGTGGGGGCAGGTGCGGGTCCCGCCAGGTTCCTAGACGTGCTTGGTCGTCGAGCCCCACCGAGACCGAAGACACTACCTAGACTTCAGGAGGGTGTGGACCGAAGGTGAACAGATTTTTGAAAGACCATTTTGTGTTCAGAAAGGAACATGGATCCACCTCAGCTCCCTGGTCCCAGCTCCCGGCCCCCGACCCTGCCTCTGCCAGCCCCCTCAGCTCCGGGGCAGACCCTGTCCTCTGCCCCCCGGTGGAACCTGCACCCGCCATGGGTCTCGTCTGCTGCCCCCACAGCCTCTCCCCTGCGGAGCCCTCTCCTGCCCGGCGTGTCTCCGGCCCACTAACTTGCTGGAGCCCCGCCCGCTGGAAAAGGGCACCGTCCTGGGCCACACGGCTCCCCCGGCGCCCCGCCCCCACCATCGTGGTCTACATCTGTGTATTTTACGATTCATCCTCTGCCCACCGCCATCTGGTCCCGCCCCATGGGCAGTGCTCACCCGGAGGGGACTGGGACCCCCGGTGCGGAGTGTGGTGACCCAGTGCCCCAGCCTTCCTCGCTGATCTCTTTGCCTCCCCCGACTGCATTGACCACCCACTCCCCCCCGATCTCTTCTTCCCGCCCTCCCTGGTGACCCCTCACATGCAGTGGGTGGGGGATTGTCCTCGGCTTCTCTTGGAGACGGCCTCCTCCGGCTGCGTGCGCCAAGGCAGAGCCAGACCGCTCTCTGCACCCCCGTCCTCGGGCCGAGCCCCGCGCCAAGTGCGGCAGGCATCGGCACCCCCTGGGCCACACTCGCTACTTTCTCCCTTCAACCTTCTCGGACTCCGGTGTTCTTGACCCTGATGGTGGGTTTCACCAGCCACCGTGGCACGGGCCACCCCTGCCCCTCACAGAAGGCCGGCTCTTCCCCTGCTCCCTCACCCCTCCCCATGCTTCCGTCCCACCGTCACCCTCCTGCTGTCATCCTAGCAAGCCCCACGAGCCCCCCGCTGCCTCCCCTGGCTGCACCCACCCCCACAGAGACCCCAGCCTGGCAGGGACGTCGTACCCCCAAACCAGCCACACACCATCAAGCCCAGACTCCCACACACGCGTCCTCTCCGGTGTGACATGTGGTGTGCAACCGGCCAGCGGTCTGCAAGGGCCCCTCACAGTCCTGCCCGCACTTCGGAGAGGCTCCCCCCATCTCCAGGACCAGGAGCGCAAGCAGGGGCCCAGAGCACATAAGTCTGCCCACCCGTGGAGGGTGACTGTTAGGGGACATGAGAACCAGGGAAGGAGTGTCAGAGTGACCACCCGGGTCCTCGCCGCGCTCACGAGCTGGCCAGTCCCTGCAGGCATGACGGGGCATGCTGGGTTCAGAAGGAGCGACTGTCATCGGTCACCTCTGCTGCTTGTTCTTCCACCCGAGCGAACCCACTCGCGGCTGCAGCTATGCGCTGTGGGCACGAGGAAGGGCATGGAGGCCACGTCGCAACTGGACTAGAACGCCTGCAGCGAGCGTCTGTGCTCCAAGCAGCCACTGTCATAAGAAAGAGCCCCTGGGGGTCACCAGGGCTAGCCCTAGCCCGCCGCATGCCCACCTCCCGCAGACCGGCTGACCCACCTCAGGCTGGGGTGTGTGGGGGTCTCGGCGGCTGCCATCTGCGGGCCGCCCTGCCCCTCCCCCACGTGGGGGTCCCTGAAAGGCGGGCAGTGTGGGGAGTGTGGGGGCGAGTGTGGGCGATGCCCGGCGACCTCTCCAGGCCTTGGGCCGGACACTTCTGACGCCCGCCTCCCGGGGTGGGGGCAAGAAGCTGGAGGCCTCGAACTCACGGGTCCGGAGCCGTAGGGGATGTTCTCGATGGGCCACGGCTTGAGTCCCTGTTCTGGGTGCCAAGCTATGGGGGAAGGAGGGCGTGGAGGCAAAGACAGGGAAGGGAGGCTGGGGTCGGCCCGGGCAGCGGGAGAGGACGCGGGCAGGTGCGGCGGGCAGGGGGCTCCTCCAGAGGAGCGGTCGGGAGCCCGCGCGGGGACGGGCTGCGCCTGACCACCAGTGCGGGCTTCTGGAGCTCCCGTCCCTCCTGCCCGCGGGACGGGCGCCCGCAGCCTCCCGCGTGCTCACCAGGGGGCGCCCGCCCCACGCTGAGCAGAGCCACCGTGCTGGGAAGGAGGGGCCCCCGCCAGCCCGAGGGGTTCCTGCGCCCACGGCCGTTCCCACGCGCTCTGGTTTTCAGGACGGCTGCAGGCCTTGTCCCAGGTCTGAGACCAGAACCAGCGGCCGCTGCAGGACCCCGGCGTGAGCTCCCCGGGGAGCAGCCAGAGGCCCTTCCAGAGGAGGAGAGAGGGCCCCGGGCTCAGGGGGCACAGCCCCTAGGGTCACCCTCGTGTGACAACGTTCCTGGTCAGTCTCTTTGCTCTGACTCGGGCCTTTTACCAAAACCCGCATTGCAAGTCGAGCAAAACAGACAGAGTTTACCTCCAGAACGTTTCAGTGTTGCATCAGGAAAATGCTAGGAAAAAACACAAAATGCCCTCTGGGCCGGGCAGCCAAGCTGCTGTTCTGGGCCCCAACGGTCCTGAGGTCCGTGTCTCTCAGCTGGTTTGGAAAGCGGCCTGACCGGGGCTGCCTGCCCAGCCCCTCTGAGGACCCTAGCCCAGGGGAGAGTCCCGACCGAGTGAGCACGGCACGGACACCCTTCGCCAACGCCTTTGCGCTGGTTTCTGCCCCGTGAAGTGAGGACAAGGACCCCCGGCTTTGCAGGGCTCTGGGAAGCTTTAAATGAGACGATCGTCGAGACCAGAGACTATCACAAGCAATGGATGTGAAGACATTGTCCCCTCCGGGTGACAAGGACGGACTCCTTTGTTCACCAAGCGTTTCTTTGTCGCCCGAAGCATGTGGGCCCAGCGCGGGGGCGAAGCCGGATCAAACACCGTTTCCCCCCCCCAAAGCCTTTCACACATTCCAGAGGACCGTCCCGTTTTGATTCAGTGCTATTAATGTTTTTTACTACAGTTTGCAACCCAGAAAAAAAAAGTGATTCACTCGTAACGATGATTTATTTGTAAACAAGGAGTACTGAGGGCCGCGGTCGATTGTGGGCAGGCCTGCAGCCGCTGGCTGAGTGTCACCGAGCGCCGCGTGGAAGACAGCGGCAGCCTTCAGGGGCCCGGAGCCCCCAGCCCCATGCGCACTCGCCCTGCACACACTCCCCTGCACCTGCCCATCCAGCCACGGCCCGGCAGACCACGGCCCGTGGGCCCTCGCAGCCTTCCAGCTGCTCTGCAGGCCCCTGAGCTGTGAAGGGCTTCTAGCCCTCGTAGACAGGATGAGGAACAACCCAAGAAAAACGCTGTTTCATGACACGTGAAAACGGCATGAGCTTCTGGCGCCCACGCCCAGGTGGAAATGTGCTCTAGCTCTAGCCGTTGGAGGACCTACGGGGGACCCTTGACTTCGTCCTTTGTCGTCCGCCCAGAGGACAGCACGTGCACTGAGACTCGTCCTCCGGGAGTTTGCCCCCACAACCCCCACACCCACCCCCCCGGGGCTGCTGCCTTCCCACGGGATGAATCCGCCGGAGCTGGGCAGGAGCCAGTGCCCCGTGCGGACCCCCGACCCCGGCAGCCCCGGCCCGCGCCGCGCAGTGTGAGGCAGCCGCTCTCTCGCCCTCTCGGGGCCCGGCTGTGCTCAGGCAGCGCGAGGCAGGGACATGGGCGGGACGGGCTGGGCGTGGGGGGAGGGGCCACGGAGACAGGAGTCGGAGGACATGGAGTCAGCTGCTGCCCTCGTCCTGCAGATGCCCCCCCTCCTGCACTGGGCAGAAGCCCACGATGACTAGGTGCCGCTTCGGGGTCACGTTCTTTCACGCGGAATGAGAGATTGTGATAAAATCTGGTAATGACGCTGTTTGTTTCGTGCTGTTGTTTCCAGTTGTCAGGAGAAGGAAGAATCGTCTCAACTTGAATTTTTTCTTCCACCACTTTTTCCATCGGTCCTTGGCACGCGCTGTCAGCGTCCTTCGGGGCCTCCTTCTAAAGGGGGGACCCCAGCAGGGGGCCCACGTGAAGCCCACCCCTCACAGGGGACCCTGAGGACTGCCGCAGCGCAGTCGGAGAAGGCAGGCACGGAGCTGGCCCCGAGGGCAGGCGGGCCTCTGTCTGCCCCGGGCTCCCTGTGAGCCGGACGGGGCGTGCCCCGTGCTCCGGGCAGGTGTCCTTCTCTGCGGGCCTGCCCGGAGGGCCACCGGTGCCATGGTGACGCCCCAGTGGGGTCTCCTCTCCTTGGTCACTCCCCTGCTCTTCTGCGTGTGCTCACCCTGCAGCTGATTAACAACGCAGGGGAGAGTGTGCGCCCACCCGCAGCCCCATACCCTCCCTGCCCAGGAGATGGCACTCAACATGGGGCCCAAGCAGGCTCCACACCCGGGCTCCCTCCTCTGTCCAAGTGAGGCCGCCTCCCACAGCTGTCGTGGTCACACCTGCCGCGGGTCCTCCTTCCAGACTGAGCGCGCCTGCCGGGAAGAGTCAGGACCACCTCCTCCTCTCTGTGCTCCTGCGCGCCCTGTGGGGACCCTGTGGTTGGGTGTTCGCTCCCCCGTCCCGCTGAAAGTGCGGCCGCTGACCGAGCGGAGTAAACACTCAGACCGCGTCTCTCGAAGCCCAGATTTGAAGCACAGACAAAGCCATTCTCTACTCTGCCAAGCCGGCTAAATACCGGCTAATGCCTGGTAGGCACTTGTGACCCACGATGCCTGGTTCTCAGGACGACTGTGCTTTCAGTCACTTCCTCTTTACCCCGCACTCCCGGAGAGGGGCTCCTTTGGGGCCAATCTGCGATGTAGAAACTGCAGCCCCGAGGGCCTCACTTCCCCAGATCGAACGTGAGCTGAGACCTTAACCCAATAATGCTTGTGGCTGGTTCGTGACAGACGGCGGACTCGGTCCCTTGTGGATTTAAAACAATCTCTTCATATTCTTGGAGAAGAAGGAAGCAGGTTATCGTCATTTACAACAACCCTAAGAAACCTGAAGACTTCTAAGCCCTTGGTGCCACCTTATATGGCGGCCCCGGCACTCAAATTGTCCCGTAAGTGGTGAGTAGGGTGCCCAGGGGACAGGGCCAAGAAGGCAGAATGCCCTGTGTGCTGCCTCTGTTCTGCGCAGGGCGGTCGGACATTCAGTGAACAACTCCACAGCGAGGCTGGGCCCTAAGCCGGCTTGCAGGGCCCCCCCGGGTCTGAGCCTGTTATTTCACATATAAGGTAACCCTCCCTTTGCTGGAAAGCCTCTGGGCTTGCACACAGTTTTAGACCAAAACGAAGAAGCAGCTGGCAGTTTAAGGAACCCCTCGGTGTGCCCGCTGAAGGAGCTCAACACGACTCCCAGCTCAAGTCCTCGGCACCTGTCACCGGCACGCAGTCAGCGTGAGCAAAGGTCACGAGGGCTCCCTCATGTGCAAACACAGACCCCGGCCCACACCCGGAGTCCGTGGCACTCGCAAGCAGGAGCCAGCCCACAGGTCTGGAGCGCGGGGCACCGAGGGCCTCCCGCGTGCTGGGCTCCACCACGGCTCCACCTGCGGCTGGACCCCCCCACCGGTACAGGCAACGAAGAACAGCTCCCTCAGAAGGTCCCCCCACTGCGCACCTGCCACTCCCTGGTGCACTTTTCCCTGCCTCTTCCACCCACAAGACTATCTTGGAGGAGCAGGATTTTGTGAGGCATTGGCCCCCAGAGAGACTTGGGACGCCCAGTGTCCCCACAGGAAGCCGCCAGCCGGAGAACCAAGCCCAGGGCTCCGTCAGAAATCGCCTGCATTTCCCCGACTCTGCACAAAACGAAGCAGTGAGAACAGCCCCCAGAGAAACAGGACGAGACTCGGGGTGCCGCTGTGCCCCTGGGAAGGGCTTGGACCACAACCCGGGCACGCACTCTCCTGTTCACGGTGTGCAGGGGCACGGGTGGCTGGCTCGAGCAGCTTCGGTGCAGGGAATCGCGGTGGCCTCAGGGACCCAGGGCTCCACAGATGTCCCCCTGAAACAGAAGGTTAGCAAGGAGTTGGCCAGTAACCTCGGGGTGTAACTACAGGTCCCTTCACCTCCCACCACCTCCTACCCTCCTCCTGTGGGCTGAACGCAGAAGTTGGGCTTGGCCTCAGGACAGCCCCTCGGGGTCAGCAGGGGCCGCGTGGACCTGCCGCTCACAGACTGCGGCTGGAAGCACCTGGGAGCAGGGTCTTCTGCCCCGAAGCGCCATGGCTCTAAGCCGAACTTCTCTCCCCCCCCTTCATCTGCGGGTGCGCAGGGCGGCTCTAACCGCCTCCTCCACTGCAGGACCCAAGCTGCAGGAGCCTCAGCAGCTCACATGCATCTGCCAACAAGTCAACCATCGTTTCCTTTAATCAAGTGCAAAACCGTCCCACAAACTTGTCTGATACAGAAACGTGCCCCAAAGTTTCCTCTTTCTCAAAGATTCAAGTGTGTCCTTACCTTTAAGTGTTTGCAAATGATGTAGTAGTTTCTAGAAAGTAGAAACTGTGGACACATGGGAGGTACTTTTCGGGACTCCCCCGTGGTGGGTGTGTGCCTGGGAAGGAGGGATAGATTCCAACACGGGGCAGGAAGGCAGGTGCCGGCAGCCATCATCCTGGCCAGAGCACTAACGCCCCACGCAGTTTTCAACAATTTCAACAAGTTTCCTTCCACCTGTGTGATTCCTACTTAGAAAACGTAGCTACTGCAATTAATTGCGTCTCCACCAGTTATAGGGTCCCGTGCGGAACAGTGTTTCACTGCTTTTACTGTGTTCCCGACAGCACGTGACTGACCTGTGGTCACATTAAATGGTCCCACATTTCTCCTGTTTTACTGTATTTTTTTTTTAAAGATTTTATTTATTTATCTGAGAGAGAGGCAGTGAGAGAGCATGAGCGAGGAGAAGGTCAGAGGGAGAAGCAGACTCCCCGTGGAGCTGGGAGCCTGATGCGGGACTCGATCCCGGGTCTCTGGGATCATGACCTGAGCCGAAGGCAGTCGTCCAACCAAATGAGCCACCCAGGCGTCCCTTTTACTGTATTTTTGACAACATCTCCTCACATCTCTAATAGAGACTCTTACACGCCCAAACTAAATATCCCAGTTAAATTTTTGGCAAAAGATTTGAACCAGGTAGATGTACAAATATTTTATAACATCAAAAAAGATGTTCAAGGGGTACTTCAGTGGCTCCGTTGGTGAAGCCTCTGCCTTCGACTCAGGGCATGATCTCGGGGTCCTGGGACCGAGCCCCGCATCGGGCTCCCTGCTCAGCGGGGAGCCTGCTTCCTCCTCTCTTTACCCCTCTCCCAACTTGCACTCATGCTCTATCTCTCTATGTCCCTCAAATAAAATATTTTTTTAAAAATGACCGAGCATTACTCAGCGACTATGAACACAGGGTGTCCGTTTGGTTTTTAGCAGGGACACACACACACACACAGACACACACACACACACACACAGAGACACACACACACACA